>JAVTVY010009856.1:0-42917 GCA_036873755.1 Hanleya hanleyi | reverse complement strand
TACCTATGTGTTTGACAAGCCATTCACCATCATCAATCGTGCGTCACTGGAACCCCTCATCGACCAACTGACTACGTTGGACCCAATGGAATGGGCCCGGTTGCAACGCCCCAATACCAAGTGGACTGTGGAAATGGTCACCAACGTGACATTTTTCGTGACCAAAATGAGAGATCATCCTATCGGTGCCCCTGTACTACTACCCCCTTGGCTGCTCAATCGAAAAGGACTGTATGCATTAACCGGAGGGAAACATGGACCCTACAAAGACCAGAAATGTCTGTTCCGGTGTTTGGCCATTCATTTGAACGAATGTCATCCCCAGAATTGTGATAGAGTGGCCAATATCTATTGGAGACAATATCTAGAGGAACAAGACCTAGATCCGCGGCAGTTCCGGGGAGTCCCTTTTAAGAATTTGGATGTCGTGGAGTCACTGCTCAACGTCAATATCTTTGTGTACCGTTTACTACGGGAAGAGAAGGAGGATGAGGAGGAGGAGGATCATGACACATTTGTGGCTGAATTGGTGCATCGGTCTTCAGAACGGTATGCTTCCACCATGAAAGTCAACATCTTCGACGACGGCGGGGTGAATCATTTTTCCCTGATCTATGATATGAGTCTGTACGCGCAATCCTACAGTTGTGCCCAATGCCATCGGGTGTTTAAACATTCTCGGGACTTACATCGACACGAAAAGATTTGTGACCACACTGTGAAACGGAAATTTCCTGGCGGCGTGTACCATAACACGCCCACCATCTTCGAGGAACTGGCCGATGAAGGTCTCATCATACCGGAAGAGCATCGTTATTTCCCCTACCGGGCATGTTACGATTTCGAGGCGATTTTGGAACCGATGGATGCGGCCTCAGCGAAAACACAGTGGACACAGCGCCATATTCCCCTGAGTGTCAGTATTTCCAGCAACGTACCTGGCTATGACGCTGCACCGGTCTGTTTCGTGTCCACCGGCGACGCCCATGACTTGATTACCCGCATGATGGAGTACTTAGAAGAAGTGAGTGCGGCTAGTACAGAACTATTGGTGTCCAAGTTCCAGGACGTACTGGACCAACTCGACGACCGCATTCCTACACTGGGTGTATCGTTCAGTGACGATGAAGAGTCAGAGATGGAGCATAGTGGTCAAATATTTGACAGAGAAGAAATGGAGCATAGTGGGCAAATATTTGACAGAGAAGAAATGGAGCATAGTGGGCAAATATTTGACAGAGAAGAAATGGAGCATAGTGGGCAAATATTTGACAGAGAGGAAATGGAGCACAGTGGGAAAATATTTGACAGACAGGAAATGGAACACAGTGGGCAGGATATTCAACTGCAGGATGTCCCTTTACCTAAACCGTATGCGGAGAAATTGAAAATCCGCTTCCTGCAATACTTAGGCCAGTTACCGGTGCTCGGATTCAACTCGGGGCGATACGATCTCAACATGGTGAAGGAATTTCTATACCCTTACTTGGCCCAGTCCGATACCATCAAGTCCGTCATCAAAAAGATCAACAACCACATGGCCCTCACCACCACATCACTCCATTTCCTGGATGTACGGAACTACTTAGCACCTAATTATAGCTACGATCAGTGGGTGAAGGCCTATGACTGTGCACAAACCAAAGGGAGGTTCCCTTACACCTACATATCGACGCTCGACCGCTTGGAGGAAACACAGTTGCCACCCCGGGACGCGTTCTATGACGATCTCAAGCAAGTGGAATGTTCGGAAGACACGTACCAGGAACTACAGCAGGTATGGAATGACCAACACATGCACACCTTGCGAGATTTCCTGGTGTGGTATAACAACTTAGATGTGGTCCCTTTCCTCGAAGCGGCCGAGAAAATGGTTCAACTCTTTCGTCGCGAGATGCGCGTCGACATCTTCAAGGAGTGTTTGAGTTTACCGGGTCTCGCGCTTCGCCATCTCTTCCAAGAGTGTCCTACCTACTTCTCACTGATACAACAAAAAGATGAGGACATGTACGATTGTTTAAAACAGAACATCGTCGGCGGACCTAGCCTTATTTTTCACCGCTACCATGAGAAGGATGTCACTACTCTTCCCGGTGGGAAACCCTGTGCCAAAATCATTGGATTCGACGCCAATGCCCTGTACCTGTGGTCTCTCGCCCAACCCATGCCCAGCGGGCATTATACGCGCTGGTTGGCAGACGGTCAACATTTCACACCTCAACGTACGCCGTACAAACATCTCGCCGACCAGTGGTTGGATTGGGAAGCCGATCGACGGGGAATTTATATACGCCATCAGACCAACGCCACAGAGAAGCGCATAGGAGATCGTCGACTCCCCGTCGATGGGTTTGCCCTTGTACAAGGAACACTGACCGTATTTCAATTTTATGGGTGTTACTGGCACGGCCACCAATGTCCTTTCAGCGCTGGACGCTTCAACGAACGACGTGGGAAATCGGCAGAAGAATTACGAGCAGAAGTGGTGGAGAATGGAGATTACGTCAAAGAGTTGGGGTACGATCTTATCGAACTGTGGGAGTGTGAATTTCACACCATGTGCCAGGCCCTCCCATACTTACGCGACTTCCTTAAAGCGCGCGAGTACCCGCTCAGTCGCCGACCACTCTTGACCCTGACATGGATTTGTCGAATGTGATCTGCATGTTCCCGACCATCTCAAGCCACTCTTCGCCCAGTGCCCGCCTATCTTCAAGAACACGCTGGTGGGTCGGGCTGACATTGGAGAGACCATGGGCGCCTATGCTGAGGAACATGACGTATTGAAACAACCTCGTCGAATGTTGATTGGGAGTATGTGGGCAGAGAAAATCTTGCTGGGTACCCCTCTGCTACAGTGGTACATGAGCCATGGCCTCGGAGTGACGCGCGTGTACCAAATCCTTTAGTATATACCCAATGCCTGTTTCGCGCGGAATGCCGACATCGTCACGTCTGCCCGTCGTCAAGGCGATCAAGATCCTAGTCAGGCCATCATCGGTGAATCTTGGAAATTGACAGGCAATGGTTACTACGGAAAAACGGTCACCAACCAAGACAAGCACGTCAACGTCAATATCTGTACTACACCACAAGCCCGCAAAAAGATTAACTCGCCTTTGTTTCGGTCCGTCGACGTCATCGATGATGATACCTATGAAATCTCTTCAGCCAAAAGGGTCATTCGTTACAACCTGCCCCTCCAAATTGGGTGTATGGTATACCAGGTGGCCAAACTGAGGATGCTCCAGTTCCTCTATGATTTCATGGGTGTGTATTTCGACCCATCCGATTGGCAACTCATGGAAATGGACACGGACTCTGCCTACATGGCCGTCTCTAATGCGGATTGGGAGTCCCTGGTGAAACCTGAGTTACGCGCACAGTATGAGGTGGAACGGGACCAGTGGCTACCTCGACGTGACCATTACCAGTACGACAAGCGGACGCCGGGCCTGTTTAAGCTGGAGTGGAGCGGAGATGCCATGATCGCCCTGTCGTCCAAGACCTACTTCTGTTACGGTGGAGATGGAAACAATAAGTTCAGTTGCAAAGGGGTGAACCGGCGTGACCCCAACATCGACAAAGCCTTATACCTGGACGTGCTCCAAAGCCAGACCAGTGCGAGTGGCACTAACCGAGGATTCCGGGTCGTCGACCACCAGATGCGAACCTACATCCAGAAACGAGATGCCTTCACATTTTTCTACCCGAAACGTAAAGTTCTTCCCGATGGCATCAGTACCACTTACCTGGACTTACCTGAACATATCTTATACCCGGACTTGTGAATTCTAATGGACATACATATTTGGACTCTAAATTACTCTCTATATATACATTACACCATGAACTTGTTTGTCATTCTTTTGAATAAGTACTCGATATACGTCAGTTCGATGACTCGGTTTAACTGTTATATACTCCACTGTGATTTCTCTCTCTCTATACATACGTTCACCTCCATTCTTGTTTGCAACGTTCTTATATACTTGTACATACATTCTTGTTCACTTGTTCACCTTAATAAATATTCGAACTTCACTTGGGTTTTCATGAAGTTTTTTATTGAACACCACCACCGAAACATTCGTACTAACCATGCTCCGAGCAGGTTATATCGTGGTCTTAACACCTATGTTGGGTTTCTGGGTATTGATGGGTCACATCCCGAGCACTGAAAGAGTTCCAAATGTTTCCTTACACGTCCGGATGTTCAACCTCCGGGGTGTTTCCCGCCCCGGCCCATCGCGCGGGTTCTCCGGCCGCAGCGCGCGCGCACGCGTCATCACCGGCAGTGCGCACGGGCGGGTCAAAAGGTCACACCCAGGTCAAAAGGTCTCCCTTTCGGCAAGGTTCGGAGAATACATAGAACTTATAGTAATAAACTTGATCTATACGTGTTGGACGAGTCTTCACTCACCGTATACACGCACCTCAATGAAATGACCGCTCCAAACCTAGACCAAAAACACGTACTTGGTCTGTGGGCTGATTTCATTGGCTCTCTATTTTACTATAGCGCGCTTGCATTCTAACCTTGATGGGCTACATTTTGGCCCCATCCTACACCACTGATTTCAGTTTGATTGAATCTCCACATTGGGCATTGATGCATTATGAATAAAACACACAAGACAGGGTTTTTTGGTGAGATCTCATTTTGTTTTTTATTCAGTGAACAACAACAACGTGAGAACAACCACGTGAAAACTGAAGCCCAGAACAAGGGGCTTGTACATTGAAAGAACTGAAGCCCAGAACAGGGGCTTGTACATTGAAGCCCAGAACAGGGGGCTTGTAAACTTAAGCCCAGAACAGCGGGCGTGTGTACATTGAAAGAACTTAAGCCCAGAACGGGGCTTGTACATTGAAATGATGGGCGGCCCAGTCATATACGAGTACATCGCGGTCCTCGGCCTTGGGGTACTCGTCAAACATCTGTACGATGGTAGATAAGGGTCTTCCCCGGCATCGATGGTACAGGAAAAACAAGCAATATTGTCCGCACACGCTACTGGTCAGGCTTTGCAACGTTTGACTGTTCCAACACCACGTCTCTGTGCCTTGATCCATGAAGTCTGTTAAATCGGGATGGAGGGGTGGCAGGCCGTACGGATCAAAGTATTCGCCCTGCTCTTCTGTCAAGTACACGGCCACCCAGTGTTCACCGGGTCGATCCATCGGGTCCGTGTTGAGAACGTAAGCAGCAGGATACATACGGTCTAATGGGAACACATCTCGGGCGAACACCCCTTGAAACATCATACGTGTCCCTGGGTCATTCTCCAGCACGGTGGTTATCTGGTCTGTATCCATGTTAGGTGGAGAAGTCACACAGCACGTTGCGCGCCTTGTCCACTTGAATGATGTTGTCAAACTCGGCGTAGCAGATCACATTGACGGTGGTCCCAGGGCTCGTGCAAAGTGGATTTCCAACCGTAAATTGCCTTGCTTGGCCAGGGCCAGCTGATGGTCGTTCTCTAAGGTGGGGGTCAGATCGAAACAGAACAACGTGTATCCGTTCGCGTAGTGCTCCCGACTGATGAAATTCCCTTCGTCCTGTTTGATTTGACCGGTGGCTGTAAACAGGCTCTGATAGGCTCGAATGAAATTCCTGCGCCCAAAGTTCGGTGTTAAGGCCGTGGCTGGCACCTGTTGTCCATCCACATGCAGGGCCACAAAATTGATGCCGAAATGTTGAAAGTCAAACGGATTCTCTGGGTAGGCTCCGCTGAAACTGGTATTTTCCACACAGGCCAGGATCAATCGCTTGGGTAGTTCCCCCAGGAACAGGTTTTCTTTGTTGGCGCCCATATTTCCAGCAGGCACAGAGAACACTTTGGTTTGTACACGTCGGATAGGGTACTGGGCTGGTTTTGTTTCCAAGGCTTTCATGTGTCCCAATTGAACGGCTGGATTCGGTTTCACTTTTCGGACATACAGCACTGCCTCTTGGATGACAATCTTATAGTCCGCTGCATGCCCCTCTACGTTAGTGGCCATCAAGGCGAAGGTCGGAGGCGCCCGTATCAGTCGGATTTTGATGGGGATCTTGTTCAAGAGGTACCGGTCTTGCATGAACATGTCTGTGTGCAGTCGACCCATCATATCCACCGAGGCACTGTTCGCAGTGAAAGCCTTCCGTTTGTTATATCCCCCATTGTCCACCGTGTCCATGTGCTCGGGTGTGTCCTGGTAGAATAAAGTGGCTGTCAGCTGAGACTTTTTAGCCTCTCGGCCATACGACAACAGTGTCTCGATGTAGGCTCGATAGGGGTACGTGTTGGTCGAGTCACTGATGAGTTTGTCGCTGAGAAAACTATCCACCTGTTGAAACAGCGAGTGCAGCCAGAGATTCGTCGGGCCCACCGTTGCAGCTTGGACGATTCTGGTGCCATCCCCACTGACCACCTTGGCTTTCACATACAAGTAGGTATGGGCTAAATCCACATAGGCCGTATCCGCATTACTGATGGTGAACTCGATGGGCTCGGTTTCGTTGATGCTGGAGAGCGGGAGATGCTCCACCCATAATCCTTGTTCGGCACTGGTCTGTGTGGGCGGCACGGTCCACAAATCAAATTCACTGTTGGTGGAGGGACAGGACTCGGCGTGGACCAAGGACATGTTTTAAGAAAAGATATCCTTTGTCTTCTTCGATGTGCGTCGTCGCTGGGTCGGTCGTCGACTGGTGCGTGGTCTCGGTGGGGCAGCTCTTTTATTCCCTACGGTGCGTTGTGCTTTGGCCACCAAGACGCCTCCCGCTTCTTTGGCCCGCCGTTTCAAGGCTTCTTTGGGTGCCGTACCCCCCAAGACATCACCGGCCACTTGCAGTCCACTGCGTACCGCTTGTTTGCCGATTGCTTTCACCCCACGCGTCACCAAGGGCAGGAACGTTTTGACGATGCTCCCGAGTATGTTCCCCAGTCCATGTCCTCGTTGCATGCGTGCACCGCTAAAGACCGGAAAGCCACCCCCGGCCTGTTGGGCATAATAGTCCATATAGCTGCGTGCATTGCACTCGTAAGGTACTTTCATTATGCAAAGTGGGGAGCACGTGCTTGTCGAAAATGAAGTGTCAGCACCACTTTTCCTCGTTCGAATGCCACCGGTCGTCCCGTGTCATCTCTTATATCCACCGTGATCTTGTTGATGTCAGTTTGTCGTACGGACAAGTAGAGCATGTGGGTGAAACTGTGGGTGACTTGACCTCCATACGTCTTTTTAATGGGGACCACCCGTAACAGAGGTGTGTTGATATCGCCCACGATGTGGTTGTCCACCACGTCCGAGTAGACGTAGAGTCCGTACATACCCGACTTCATATCCATCGGCATCTCACCTTGGTGGGCGGTGGCACCAGCGAACGTCTTTAGATCGAAACCCAGCATTTGCTGTAGGATAGGACTCAGTACGACACTCGCCTTGGCGGAGACGATAAGCTGTGCCTTGTCGTTGTGTGCGTTGTAATCGAAGTCCACGTGATTCTTGAAGGGATAGGCTTTGATGGGTTTTGAACTATTCGTGACCTCCCGTAGAGCCTTATAATGCAACAGCCTTGACAGCCCACCCATGAACTCTTTGGGGGTATCGTATTGGCCTTCGGGCAGGGTGAGTCGGGTGTTTTTGCCTTCGTAGGTCACCTCGTACCACACTTCATTGGCTCGCACGTTGTACCACGAGTAAGGGTATTGGATATCCACGAGGCCACATTCCCATCGTCCAGGTAAATGCAACGGTTGCGGTAACTGGGTCACGTACTTGGCCACGGTGTTGTCAGGAAACACATCCAGCGAACTGTTACTGGGTAGGGTGAGGTAAAACATGGCGACTGAGCTGTCCTGCTGCTGCTGTTGGTTTTAATAGGTGTTCCAGGCCTTGGGCGGTTGTGTCCGGCGTCGTGTTCGTCGCGTTGACTTGCTACGTGTCACGGCTCTGGAGATGTGGGGTGTCCTGATCGAGGGTGGTTTTTTTAAAGGTCTGAAAAGAAGGTGCCCGTTGTGGTGGTGGTGTTTTGGGGGGTGACTCCGGTTCCCAGTCGGATTCCCAAGAAGGTAGTGGGCCACTCGGCGATTGCTGGGTTTGCTGCATAAAGGCCCAGCGGTGGGGGTTCCCCACCAATTCCTGTGGTACATGCATGTCTTTCAAGCCTTGAGCGAAGACCTCCCATCCTTGAGGATCCGTGTGCGACCTGCGTTGACGCATCAGGTCATTCACTAAATCCGTCATGTGGGTCCCGGGGACCACCTGATTCTGTACCAGGAGTTCACCTTTATCATTCCAAGTCATGTTAGAATTCTGTTTCATCCGTTGTAATACCAGGCCAGCTTGTTTCTTGAACGATGCAGGTACACTCTTCAGGACTTCGTCTTCCACCCACTGTGGGGCTGTGGGTGGTACCCCTGGTAATGGCGGCTGTTGGAGCGGTGCTGAGGTCGGCGGTGTGTCACGTGGTGGTGGTGGTGGTGGTGCTGGAGTAGAGAGGGTTTTGTATTGGTCCATGAACGTCATGTACCGCTGAAGCGTCTCATTGTACCGTTGTACTTTCTCACTATCGCTTAACCCCGGTCGTTGTAAGATCTGTTGCATCTCTCCATCGAGGGTGTTTATCGTCTTCACCGTAGGTGGGACAGGGTAGGGCGATTGGAGGTTTTGAAGGAGCCGAGGTTCGACGAGGACCATTTTTTCGTGTGGTTCATTGTCGGCCGAAGAGTCCACCCAATACTGGACCCAACACGGAAGCGGCCAACGGTGCTAAGATGGCCCCGAGAAAGCCGCCTTTGTGTAACACCTTTTTCTTTTGTGTTTGAGGGACCCGCTTCTGGACTAGGGTTCGGAGACCTGTCTTATGCTTGGCCAACTTCGCCTTCTGAGCCGGAGTCAGTGGTACGTTGCCTTTTAAGATATTGAGTCCAATTTCGCACAGGCAGCACACGAGAGCGGGGTCCGCACCGCGTACAATGGTTCGGACTAACTCGGGTGGGGCCGTCTTCAATACACGGAGCGTGGGAGCGTGCTTCCGTACTCGCGCAGACATCATGTACAACTAATGCTAGAACCCACAACTCTGC
This sequence comes from Hanleya hanleyi, assembly GCA_036873755.1. NCBI lineage: Eukaryota > Metazoa > Mollusca > Polyplacophora > Lepidopleurida > Hanleyidae > Hanleya > Hanleya hanleyi. The sequence continues at coordinate 33,843 of JAVTVY010009856.1, read as the reverse complement.
TCTTTTTATCTACTTCAGAGACAAAATATCAACCCTGCTGTGGTATTCATTCTTTTTATTATCCCCATCATCAAACACACACATCCCAGCTGGGGGAGCCACTGTGGGTGTGTTTACATTATTTTTGCATGTACACGTGGTGAGTCTCTCCGGGAAAGATGCCGGTGCGTAGTCGAAGGTGTTCGGGGGTGGCTTGCTTGAGGTCGAAGAGCATATACCCGTGCTGAGGGGTTGTGGCATCTTTAAAGGCTTCCAACGCAAACGGTGTGCGGCCGGGATACATCTGTCTCGCCAGGTGCAGCAGTTGAGTGGTATCTCTCGGGTTTTTAAAGACCACCATATAGTGGGCATTTAAGCTGATGTTCCGATGTTCTTTGTTTTTACTGAACAGATTCTGCACAATGTAGATGATGCTGAGCCGTCGATGGTGGCTGCCTTTGGTAAAGAGTTGGGTGACCCGACTGTCCGTCTCCGCCATGAGATCATCCAGAACCACCAAGGTGTCGGGTTCCAAATCAGCCAGGTTGGGTAGGCCTTCCACGAACGTGATGTGGGGCATTGCTGCATGCGCTTCCTGCCATTCTCCGTAACACCACACGACTCTGGCAATGGGTGGAGTGATCATGCTGTCGGCGTGTTGAAGGAGCTTCCTGACGAAGTGCGTTTTGGCGGAACCCGTCGGTCCTGCGATGACGCAGGTGAAGGGATGCTGCCACCGAGGGTCCATGGTTGGAGGTGTATCCGCTGTCGTGGTAGTCCGCTCTTGTAAATTTGGTACGAGTGAACTGGAGTGGTGGGTACAACGTCGGTCGCCGTTGTCTGTTCACTGTCAGGGATGATGATGGTGGTGGGTACAACGTGGGTCGTCGTTGTCTGTTCACTGTGAGGGATGAAATCAGGTGGGTCTTGAGACGTAGTGGGTGTACTTGGCGTTGGTGTGGAGCTCGTTGTGGCTTGTACACGGGGTGTGGTGGTGATGACTGGGCTCGATACGGGGTTGACTGGTGCTCTCTGTAGACCGGTTTCACTGATGGCTGGTGTTCTCAGTTGGTTAAGTAACGTACTGACATACGCTACGTCGTAAAACACACCTCCGTACAACACACTCAGCAGGGTTAGCAATATCACTACAAAGCCTACTTGCGCTTTGCGCGTTTTGGAAGACGCTGTGTTCAGAGACGGTTGCACCGTGTTCATGGTCGGACGTGGAATGTAGGATGACGGTAGTGGTGTCTGGCTTTATAGTCGTTTCACCTGGTTGGCTGCGACCCAGGAATTGAAGGAACTGGGCCAGCCTTGCCATTTGACGAAATGAAACAGTTTGCCACGTCGACGTTCCGTTTTCAAAATCTGCTCCACCGTGTAGTAGCCTTGCTGTGTTTTTACCACAGGCTGTAATTCCGTCTGGTAAAACGTCCCTAGCAACGGTTCCCCTTGAAGATCTTCCAGTTCATAGACTCGCTGCTGTCGGGGTAGGCGCCGTTTAATCAGGAAGTGCTCATCGCTCCAGTTGGGCAAGTAACTTTTCTCGAACTTGCCCTTGACTTTACTGATCCGTACAGGGTCCCCGACCATGAACACCGCCTTCGGTGCTCGTTGCGATGGCATGGGGTACAAGACACGGCGGACTTGGGCTTCATTGCGTTGGGTCACGGTAATGGGGGCTCTCTGTATACTCCGGTGATAGGCTCGATTGTAACCCCTTACAAGTTTCGGGAGAACATCGATGTACCGCCTTGTATTCTTATAGGTGAAATATTTATACATGCGGCCTTTGAATGTCCTGTTGAACCTTTCCACCACGGAAGCCTTGGTCTCGTTGTACGTATGGAAGAAGAAGACCTTCTGTTTCTTGAGAAAGGCTTGGAACGGTCTGTTGAGGAATTCCGTGCCTTCGTCGGTTTGCAAATACAAAGGTTTGCGCCCGGTCTTGAAGATGTCTTTGAACGCCGCTATGAGATTCGCCCCCGTTTTCGTCCGGATGGGTACCACCCACGCATACTTGGATAGGATATCGATGCACGTCAAGATATATCGATTCCCATCGTTGTGTTTGGCAAAGGCACTCATATCGACCAAATCCGCTTGCCACTGGGCATCTATTCCTCCCACGATGACCCGGTTCCGTAGAAAATGGCGACGGACAGCTCGATGTAAGGTATAGGTGTCTTGTTTTCTTAACCAATCTCGGACTTGGGCACGTTGTATCCCCTGGGGTTTGGCCGCTCGATAGAGAGCCGACAATGCACTATAGGCCGCCGGACTGTCGGGACTGTAGTATAAGTTATCCAACACCTTCTCCCAGCGCTTCATGGTGACAAAATGATGATGGACCCGGAGAGTATGGTTTATTTATAACAAGTTTCTACCACCGTTGTGTTGGTTGACTCAGTTCAGCAGGATAGTCTATAGCCTCGTCGTCTGGTTCATGACTAGACAGTTGCTCATTGGGTTCAGCCAGCGCGTCCTCAATAGCACGAGCCCACCCCAACTGGTCTGATGACCGCTCGTCCGGTGTAAAGAGCTGGTCCACAATAGGCACCACTTTCTCCAAGGCTGTCCACAGATCAGGGTCTAGGGTGAAGCTTTGCGTAGGATCGTGGTAACGTCCCACACGGGCAAAGAAGGGTCCACGGTGTACGTAGTTGGCGTTCTCGAGGTGGATGAGGTTTCCGTCGAGCTCACCGCTCAACACCCGTTTAAATTTGGTCCAACCATCACGGTGTAGGGTAACCGTAGTGGATGTGTACTCCGAACTCCACCCACAGGCATCCCGATCTTCCACGAGGGTGACTTTATCTTCATAGACGTGTAACCCCACCTGGGGTGTAAGGGGCAGGATGGCTCGCAGGACGGGTGACATGCTTGCCCCAATGACGATCGTTGAATGACACACACTGTGTCTGACCCTCGTATTTATAGTCAGGTCCCACTGTCAATGCCACAGCGCCAGGGTGAATAGGGCACAGACTATTGAGAGGCCAACCAGCCGTCGCTGTTTCCGGCGTGAGCGCTCGTGGTCCATAGCCCGAGCATTAAGGATGGCTGTGATAGTCCAGTAGTGGTGAGTGATGGCACACCTCTCCATCGAGTGCACTCTGTCGAGGACCGCTTCTGTGAACTCGTTCAGGATCTGGCGTCGCCCCTCGTTGTCGTCGCCATCTGCAAATATGGACCGAACCACTGCTCGGTAACCCGTGAGTGAACTCACCACGGTCGCATGCTGTAAAATGCGAGTCGCATAGGGCTGGATCTCCGTCATGGCTCTGCAACCGTAGAAATGAAGGTGTAGGATCCCGAGGGACGTGTTTTATAGACCAGGTCACACATGCGCGCCTAGCTGTCGGGTGTAGTCCGTGATACGTACTATTCTGATGGGTTATGTGGCTCCTATAGAGATAGTACTTCATCGACCATGGGGATTACTTTTTCCAAGGCTGTCCATAGATCAGGGTCCAGAGTAAAACCACCTTGCTTGAGACAGAGGAGTCGAGCAAAATAGGGACCGCGGAAAATGTAGACGTCGTCACACAGGTGAATGCTATCACCGTCGAGGTCAGCCAATAACACCCGTTTCAAGGTAGTCCAGCCTTCCGGGGATAAAGAGACACGCGCTGGTTCAGACGTACACCAACACCTACTGTCGTCATCGATGAGCTCCACGCGTTTGGGATACAACAATAGGGTGCAGTCCGGTGTAAGAGTGCAGGTCTCCCTCACACGCTCGTCTTCAGGCAAGACTTCAACCGGAGGTACTGCTGGGTCCCAGGGAAAATCTTCTCCACGTCTCATGCTTTCGTCTAATACAAGCTGGTAGGCAAACAGGCTGGCAGGCGGGCTGGCAGGCAGGCAAACAGGCAGGCAGGCTAGTGGTCAGGTCAGTCAGGCAGGTAGTGCAATGAATACACCCCACCCCTAAAAATCGCCTCCTTTTATACGTTTTTCTACAGTCCGCCATCTTGGTCCCACCTCCCACAGCCGCCATCTTGGGCCCACGTCCCACAGCCGCCATCTTGGTCCCACCTCCCACAGCCGCCATCTTGGTCCCACCACCCACAGTCCGCCATCTTGGTCCCACCTCCCACAGCCGCCATCTTGGTCCCACCTCCCACAGCCGCCATCTTGGTCCCACCACCCACAGTCCGCCATCTTGGTCCCACCTCCCACAGCCGCCATCTTGGTCCCACCACCCACAGCCGCCATCTTGGTCCCACCTCGCACAGCCGCCATCTTGGTCCCACCTCCCACAGCCGCCATCTTGGTCCCACCACCCACAGCCGCCATCTTGGTCCCACCTCCCACAGCCGCCATCTTGGTCCCACCTCCCACAGCCGCCATCTTGGTCCCACCTCCCACAGCCGCCATCTTGGTCCCACCACCCACAGCCGCCATCTTGGTCCCACCACCCACAGTCCGCCATCTTGTTCCCACCTCCCACAGCCGCCATCTTGGTCCCACCTCCCACAGCCGCCATCTTGGTCCCACCTCCCACATCAGCCGCCATCTTGGTCCCACTCCCACATCAGCCGCCATCTTGGTCCCACTCCCACATCAGCCGCCATCTTGGTCCCACTCCCACATCAGCCGCCATCTTGGTCCCACTCCCACATCAGCCGCCATCTTGGTCCCACTCCCACATCAGCCGCCATCTTGGTCCCACTCCCACCATCTAGACATGCCTTGATCACGTGATCAAGTTACGCCCCAAATACGGCCCGGGGGGAACAAAAAAGTAGGTAAATGCGGTCTGAAAAGGGTTTTATATACTACTGTAGTGTTATACATAACCTTGATAACTTTGAGTACAGTCTTAGAAGGCGTATTCCAAAGTTGACAGTAATAAATATGGCAACACTATGATTTAAAAAGTGTTTTCTTAAAGAAGAGTTTTCTTCACGGCGGGCGTACAGGGATGGAAGTAGTACATGCAGTGGCACGAACTCACAGTTTTGTTCATTGGAATTCCATGTTCGCACTATCCAAAAGATCTCAGGTTATAATATGATTCAGGTAGGTGTAACGGTCGAAATATTGCAAACTCACCCCACATAACTTAACTACAGGAGGCCGAAAGTCTCCATAGAGTCTAGGTGCTAAACCATGCAAACAGTCTTCTTAGTGTTATATATTATATTACAGAACATCAGGCAAACTTGCTTACTCGCATGTTTGCACGAACCCAAAAGAGCAGTGTTGCCTCTTTTATATCTATGTTATCACCCATATCACCCACTATAATATGACCATGGTATGTACTAGTAACAAATATAAGCCTTTGCTTATTCAAATAAATTGCTCTACAGAAAGTACATTCTTTGACTGAAAAATCAAGCAAACATACCTGGTCAATATAGTATTTGTGAATTTCTGCATTTAAGCGTATTCATATGAGAACGGATATATATGTCTGCCATCACTGGTACACAATTTGTACTCATTGCGATATGGTGTCACGATTTCCAGTTAATTTTCATTTAGTTTTACATATGAGATGTGATTGTGAAGATTTGAACTCACCTATATTTTAAAATATTGTAAATTGGCAATGTTTGAATTAAGAAATAGTTAAGGATGAGTCTAAGTTTGTGTCTGAGTGATCAAACGTAAAGACTCATCCTATTGCAGCGCGAACTATTCTAGGTGTTTTACCGGAGTAAACAAGGAATTACATGTATTTCTAGTCTATCATACTGAAAACGGCACAATGTGGAGATGTTACATGAAAAGAAAGATATTCTCGTGTATTTGATGCTGGATTAACATCTCTATACCTGATCAAAAATGCTTTGGCCCGTCTATTCGAAGCAAGCAAGACCTGCAAGTCGCCTGCCTGAAATCGACACGGATTGGATAGTCCACAGTATGGCAGCTATAGGGGCGTGCTAAAACACCATTAACGATCAAAATGATGCAAGCGTTACCCTTGGTTTTAGAATACATGTGAAATTCTCCCGTCATCCAATGATTGGAATGTGTACCCATCATACGTTTAAAAAGGTTTAATGACATCAACATCTTTGAATAAATCTCCGCGGAAAAAACTGTTTCTCCAACTTTGTACGGCAACAGGATGTGCAAGAAGTTCAACTTGACACGCCAAGAAAATTATGTCGCCATAAAATCCACACCGAGGATGTGAGGTAGCATCTAATGAAATTAGATCCCCCTGGGCTTCCTTCTTTACATGTAATAATGTTATATGAATATTCAGAGTATTAGATTGAAATTTGAAGTACTAGCGGATTACATATGTGATTACGATATAGTTTGTTTTACAGAAACCCATTTAGATTATATGGTTAAAACCGATGATATTATAGTTGAAAACTACTATGCACCCATCAGGAAGGATAGAACGAATCATGGAGGAGGATTATTGGTTTATATTTCCAGTGAGTTGGAATTTACCCGTAGGTATGATCTGGAAAGCTCCTTCTGCGAAATGATATGGCTCGAGATCAAGTGGAAAAATAGTTCATTCCTGCTCTGTAACTGTTATCGAGAGTCTAGGAAATGTTTGGGACTACATAGCCTACTCGTACGAAAAGGCACTGGATTCAAATCCGTCTATTGTTATAGTAGGAGACCTAAACGATGATCTGCTATGTTCCCAAAAACATAACCTAAAAGATCTTATGGCACAGTACAGCCTTCTGAATATAATTACAGAGTCAACCAGAGTAACAAAACAGAGCGCAACCTTATTAGACCCTGTCATCATTAGTGATACAATAAACGTAAACGAGAGCGGAGTTATTAACAATTTGAATTTATTCGATCATTTCGCAACGTACATTACTTTGAAACTAGGATCATTTTGCAAAAAGAACTAGAACTCGTGGACTTCGAAAGGCTGCCGTTATCGGTGTGATTTTATGATTTTGATGTTTGACTGTGATCTTTAGAAATACATAGTTTTTCCTATTTCCCAAAATTTGATCATGTGTATAGGTTGTGTTATGTGTAATGCTTTAGTTATCTTTGAGTCATAACAGGATGAAATGTACGAAGTACAATAATTTAATAATTTATTCCATTAATTAATTTGATGCTTCAGAGAAAATTTTAATGAAAACCAGAGCATCTGATGTCCCCCGACGTTAGTACTACTGATTTGGTTTGGAACCTTAACATTCGGTACCCAGCATGGAAAGCAATCTCGAGTGATATCCTGTGACAAGTTATCCACATACCAAATTTGCAAAGAATCCGTTCAGGTTTTTGAAAATTACCGTCCAGAAGTAACTATTTTTTTTACTTGTCTCCCTGGTACTTCAGCTTGTCACCCCTACTGAAACTTTTTTTTATCACCATACTGTCATGTATTCCAACTAGTTTCTCCATTTCTTCAGGCATTGTAGAATTTGAACACGTCTCTCGATCGAGAGACGTTGATGACATTGACAGATTTATCTCCTTCCTCTAGCTCTGCATTGCCAAGATCAATGTCCTCACTTCATGATGTTGATCATCATCCTAACGCATGGCGCTATCATACGTAGGAACTTCTGCTCATAGCCATGCAGTAATGGGTGATATCTGAGTATATTAGGGAATTTCCCAATTAGTCACATCCGATTGGTCCCGTGAGATCCGACAACGGCGCAATCACATTCATAAAACGAAGACACACTTCCAGAAAGCCATCGACTGAAATGATCCCTTGGTGGGCCTCGAAATAACCCCTATCACAAAATAAAAAGCATATCATTTTCGTGTGAACTGTCGCCGATTTTATTTTTTTGAAATAGGTAAGGTCGTTTGTAATACGATTTTTCTTAAGAAAAACAAAGAAGCATGCTCCATTAGAGTGAGAAATAGTGGATAAATATTGAATTCTTCAAGAGATAAGTTGAGTTCCCAAATGAAAATGTTGAATTGTCGTGACAAATAATCAAGCAAAATAGTTGTTGTTGTTGTTTTCACTATTAGATCAACTCGCGAGTGCAACGTTTGCGTATCTGGAGCAAGTCAAAATCGGCACGGGCAACGCAACGTTCATATGTTAGCTGCCAGTGTTGGCAAGCACGATTTTCTTCCGATTAAAATACTCAGTGACAAAGTTTTTTATTCAGCTTTTATTCTCCGCAATAAAACGATCACTCGGCTTTTTCTGGTCGAGTTATCAAAATGATGTTGCCAGGCATGAACAGTCGATAGAAATACAGGCTGAGTGGGCCAGTGCCAGTCAATCTAGTGCAGTTCTTTTTATTTATCCATTAGTTTTGCCTTTCAAGCCTTTCGCTAACCACAGCGCCCTCAACGAGCAGAAAGGGAGATCACTTCAAAGCAGCTCTCGTAAAAGTCTCGCGAGAGCCCATTTTGCAGTATGCGCAAAGACATTTCCGCGCAGTTTGTCTTCTTGGATTTTGGATTTTGAACTTCCGGTTGAGAATTTTAGACGAACAATTTGGGCTTCAAAGACAGACTTCTGTTTATCTGAGACAGCCCAAATTGTTACGAATTTCTAGTTCAATATCTTCTCCACATTTGGCCGTGTGACGGTAAGTCTCAACTCTGCTTTGTTTTTTCGCAATCTTGCGGACAAAGCGATTTGGGCCCCCATGAGACCAAGCTGATCCAATAAGGCTGCGCGCAAAGCGGCAGCCTTAATTATTGGAGAGAGATATGGATATATAAAGATGCGGACTTCGATAAATTTAATCGAATCATCAGCACCACTGACTGGGATAATATACTGCAGCATAACAACGATGTAAATGAAATGTGCGAACTGTTCACACAAAAATATTTGGAGGCTGCAAGAGAAAGTATTCCCACAGAAAATGTGTTAATAAGAAGCAATGATAAACCTTGGTATGACTCGACAATCAGAAAATTTACTCGCAAAAGAGACCGAGCACGTAAAATCGCCCTTCGATCTCAGCGACCAACAGATTGGAAAAAATATCGTGCACTTCGTAATAAAGTCAACAATTTGAAGCGATATGCCAGACAAAATTTTATGAATAACATAGATGAAACTTTAAAAGACTTGTCTCCTGGAAACAGTAGGTCATATTGGAAATTAGTTAAATATTTAGTCAAGGTAGAAGTTAACTCCAAACTACCACCATTGAAGAGCAACAATAATACTATTTTCACCGACAGAGAAAAGGCTGATTGTCTGAACAAATATTTTCCGTCAATCTCGACTGCAGACGACACAGAGGCATCTCTCCCGACATTTCATAGTAAGACATCAGAAGTTTTAGATGGGGTGGAAATCAGTGAAGAAGAAGTTGAAGATGTTATAAAGTGTTTGGCCGCGAATGAAGCATCAGGCTCTGATCTTATAAGTCATAAAATGCTGAGGGGCACGGCCAGATCAATCTCCAAACCACTGTGTATGTTGTTTAACCTTTCCCTCCAAATGCACAAATTTCCTGATGGGTGGAAGGTAGCTATAGGGTATTTCCCGTTCATAAAGGAGGAGAACGTAGCGACCCCTCAAATTACCGACCTATTTCTTGGTGCAGAAACTTAAAAAACAGGGCTATTCCACCAAGCGCCTACACTCAAAGTTTCTCAAATTTGGCGATACATATCGCATGCTGATAGCAAAATACGAACGTAGCGTGCAAGATCTATGGCGCTACGTTTCGTAACTTGTGTCTAATTCCGCTTAACCCGGGGCTAGGGGCCGTATGAACCCATGTACTTCAAGATCCTCATGGTACTCATATGAACAGTCACAATCAAAGCGTGACTGAGATACATCATTCTTTAGATGACGACTTTACAACGAATATTATGGATTAAGAATACTGATCAGCGATACGGATTTGATATTTTTGGAACATCATGATGTCTTGCCGGCGTCATTGAAAACTGTTGACCGCTTCTCTCTTGCAGGAAACAAGCCTATGTTTATGTATACTATGATTGTCTTTTTGAATTTGGTGCTAATACTGTTATATGGAAAATGGAATAGGTCTTTGGATTATGGACGCGGATATTCTCTAATGGACGACGGCTGGATTATGAATGACGGACTAGACGCTTGTAATTTATTAAGTTGTGTCGGCAAACTGATGGAGCGTATCATATTTAAGCCTCTATATAACTATCTCCACTTTAACAACTTAATATATAAATACCAGTCTGGGTTCAGACCCCATCACTCACCAACTATTTACTCGTGGAAATGTATCATGAATTAGTTAAGGCCCTGGATAGTCATCAAGATTCATGTGTCGTCTATTGTGATATATCTAAAGCTTTTGGCATAAGGGATTGATTTTTAAGCTACAACAATTGGGAGTGAAAGGCGATCTACTACTCTGGTTAGCAGATTATCTTTCCGGTAGAAAACAATTAGTTTTTGTAGGCCAGACCGAATCTAGTCTAGCAGACGTTAGTGCAGGTGTGCCTCAGGGCTCAGTTCTTGGGCCCTTACTTTTCATCTGTTATATAAACGATATATCAGAATCATTACATTCCCTAATACGGTTATATGCAGATGATGCAACTCTCTGTTGCACCGGCACAAATCAAAGCGAGATTGCTCAAAATCTGAACAGTGACTTAATCAAATTGAAAAACTGAAATTACATCCCCCTGGGCTTCCTTCTTTATATGTAATAATGTTATTTGGTAAAAACATGGGGTGTGGTAGAATTTGATATCCATTTCAATCCTATTACCCTTTTGGGCGAATTCAACTTGAGGCACGAAGAAAATTATGACGTCATATAATCCACACCGCTTGGTTGTGAGGGTAGCATCTAATCGAATTAGAGGCCACCTGGGCTTCCTTTTTTACATGTACTAATGTTATCTGGTAAAATACATGAGGCGAGGTAGAATATTAGAATTAACCGATCATTGTGATTGGCTGTCCAGGTTAAGAGTGTTGGTCACTTTACAAGGTCGTATACTGTGAATTTATCCACTTTGACCGAACAGTAAAGGCCAGGTTTCCTGTTAGTGCATGTTATAAAGTGAACAATAACAGTCGGTTTCTTCAAACGGAATTTAATGCTGGACTCGGAAAGATCGAAAGTAGACAATTCACATGGGAATTGGTAGTAAATCACCATTTGCTAATGGTATCATATAGCCTAGTTCAATCTTGAACGTCGCTAGACTGGGTTCTCTCCGTTCAACTCAGCCTATCACGTAACAATGGCGCAATTTCCCCACAGATTTTATGGGGGCGCTGTACACTCGATTTTCTCAGAGTTCGTCTGGCTTTCAGCTGTGCTGTGGCTAGATAAACATCTTACAAATATTCTACGACATTAACTTCAGAAAATCTTTGCGAAATAAAGACAAATTTTACCTTAGACGACCAACATCAGTGAAATCCAAACGACGGTAGACTGCGCGGGAAAAAAACGTTCCAAATTTACGCGCGGTTACAGGTTTTCAAAAAGTGGTATCGTACAAGGAAACGGACTGAATCGAATCTGCCCAAAAGAATTAGATTCCAGCGGACAAGAAACTGCGATGGAAATATAGATAGAAATATATATATAAGTTCTCTTCCCACTCTCTCACCAAAAAAAGTAGTTGAGGCTGAAAAAACAAACCAGCTATTGAGAACCAATCTACTCCTAGCACAAGGAGAGAAGACCCCTGAAGCAACTGCTTGTAAAAACTTAACTGACCATCAAAGTTATACTTCAACAAGAAATCAACCAGCTTATGCCAATTTCCTACCAAGTCCACAGGAACAAACCAGACACTTAGAAGACCGAATCAAGACACTAGAGATGGAGAATCTCAAATCCAGGTTAGATTCCCTGGAGAGAAACACGAGGGACACGCCAACACCTCTGCCAATAGCAACCTATCCACCAAATGTCTACCACCCCAGTATGCCATATCAGCTGATGGCACCACCATCCCAATTTTACCATCTGCTCCCCCAGCCCCAGCCATATCCTTCAGGCCTGTATGGCCAACCAGTTCTCCACCAGCAAGGCCCCATCAAAACCAATAAACAGAGATATGGTAAACGAAAGAACAACAGCAAAAAAACAGCAAGTGGTGAGAAGCCGAATGCCTCTCCAAACAGCGGAGTACAAGATATATGTATGGGCCAAGACCAAAGTGAGATGCAAAGAAAAGAAACCCCAGTAACATCCACCATTGACCTAACAGAAACTGAACCCATCTCAACATCCAGAATCACCCCGATGAACCAACCAGATACACATAGTGAACCAACAAAAAACTCATCCCAGTCTTTTTTAGAGTATGGCCGGAGAACACTGCTCCCTCCCTAGAAACGGATCCTGGAGTCAAGAACCCTGCTCAGCTGTCATCATGCATTAACATGGCAACTTTTAATGTGGAAAATTTCTACACCAACAAACTGTATCTCACCAGGATAATGGGACCAATAGACATCATAGCGCTGCAGGAACACTGGCTATATTCTTTTGAGAAGAAGGAACTTGAACAATACTGTGAGATGTTATGTCTTTCTACCTTTATCAAGAGTGACGATGATGACGACCCTATCTCACCCTTACAGAGACCTAGAGGCAAGGGTGGTGTTGCCATCATCTGGAAAAAGGAACTGGACCCTTTTGTAGAGAAGATCCATGATGGTGGCAACAGAACCAGTGCAATCCTCCTTAAAACGGAAACAAGAGACTGCTGTATCATCAATGCGTATCTACCATGTAGAGGCACCCCCAGGGCTGAGGAAAAATTCCAGTGTGCTATTGACGAGCTAAGGGAGATAATCTTGAAGTATGCACCTATAGCAGACATAATCTTGATGGGAGATATGAATGCATCCCTTTTCAGAACCCCTCGCATTGAAAGAGACAGAATATTCCAAAGATTCTGCGAAGAGCAAGGTCTTGTTCTATCTACAGGATATCCAAAGGACTGGACATATCAGCATGCAGGTGGTAAATCGAACATCGATTACATCCTTCAATCATGTGACAACCTGATAAGTAGAGTCAAGGTGGCCAGCCAGGATCCCCTTAATACCTCTCCACATAGCCTTGTGACAGCTTCGCTGAAAGCAGCAATCCAACATAGACCATCACAGAGCCCCCTGGATGATGTTCCGGCTCATCCCAGAATCAAGTGGGACAAACTTGACACAGGAAAATACCAGGAACTACTTAATGAACGACTGAAGGATGACCATCTCAATACATCACTGGCCAATATTGAACTCGCCATTGACAACATATGTGACATACTGACATCTACAGCTAAAGAATGTGCACCAACAGCAACCAGAACCAAAAAGAAATCCCTCAAGCCATTGAATCCTGAAATTAGCAGCCTAATCAAGGCAAGCAAAAGGGCATTCTGGGAGTGGAAAAAATGAGGGAAGACCTACTGATACTGAGAGTCAAACCTATAAGTCAATAATCACCATGAAGAAAAATCTCCGCGGTGCTCAACGCCAGGAAACCGCAAAGCATCGCTACCAACTCTACAAAACCATAATGACCTCATCAGCCTATGATCAAAACTTGTTTTATCGGCTCATCAGGAAACAACGAAATACAGGGAAAACCAGACTCAGTGAACTTGTCATAGATGACCTCCATCTGGCCAGTCCTAATGACATATGCCAAGGATGGGCCGAATACTTCTCTAGGCTTGCACAACCAGATGATCGAGAAAACTTCGACCAGAACTATAAACACCAAATTCAACTCCAAAGGCTCCTAATTGAGAGAGCTGGTGACAAGATGGCACTACAGTACCCAAAACTTGGTGAAAGTCAAGTCCGAAGTATAATATCTAGTCTGAAAAATGGCAAAGCTGCAGATGCTAGTGGCATTGCTGCCGAACACCTGAAGTATGGAGGAGACAAGGTGGTCTCTGTCCTAACTAATCTATTGGATGGGATCTTTGATTTGGCTAAGACCCCAGAGCAGTTCAAACATGGGATAATTACGCCAGTCTACAAAAAACATGGGAAACCAGTCAATAACCCAGATTCCTACAGAAGAATTACTGTGACGAGCTTACTGGGTAAGGTGGCAGAGAAGATACACCTCCAGCAGTGCGAGGAAATCCTCCTTTTACAACAGAATTCCCTGCAACGAGGTTTTACCAAGAAGACCTCCTCACTCAACGCGGCCCTCTTGCTGACGGAAGCCATCGCAGAGTCGACTGACAATAAAACTCCACTATACACTGCCTTCATTGATGCCTCCAAAGCCTTCGATGTCGTCTGGCATGACTCGCTTCTGTGCCAGTTACACACTACTGGAATCGATCATCGGAAATGGTCTTTTCTGAACAGCTGGTACTCTGATCTCTCCTCCCAGGTGAAATGGGAAGGAATTATGTCAACCTCATTTACTGAAAGCCAGGGTGTACGACAGGGTGGCGTGTGGTCCCCATCTGCTTATAAAGTATTCCTCAACCCCCTGCTGAATATGGCATCGACACATAAAATCGGTCTTAAAATTGGGTCCATCTACTGTGGAGTCATTGCTCTGGCTGATGACCTGGCCTTCCTCTCCAACACCACCCTAGATCTCCAGTGTCTCCTTACCCTCCAGGAAACCTATGCTAACATGGAGAGGTACTGTATCAGTGAAAGCAAAACTAAAGTAATGACCACTAACCAGTCTAATAAATACAAACCAGAACTGGACATGGAGATGAATGGCAAGAAGATTGATCAAGCAACTGAGTATGAACATGTGGGAATTACCAGAGGCCCAAATCCTACCAAATGTACTACAGAAAACATCAGTAACAAAATTCAACTTGCCAGAAGAACAGCATATGCACTTATGGGATCAGGGCTCCATGGGCTAAATGGAGTGAATCCAACAGTTTCTCTCAAAATGTGGTGTACCTATGTCCAGCCCAGACTTCTCTATGGCCTGGAATGTGTTAAACTGAAAAAAACAGACATAGCCCTCCTTGAAACTCACTATAAGCAGCTACTAAGACAGATCCAACATCTCCCAGAAAGAACAGCTGTCGAGGGTTTATACATCCTGCTTGGGACCGTGCCCATAGAGTCGGAGATCCACAGGCGACAGTTCACCCTACTAGGAAATATACTAAGACAACCAGGTGTAGAAAGAGACCTAGCATTTCGGCAATTAGCAGTCAAGGATACAAACTCAAAAAGCTGGTTTGTGGAGATGGAACATCTCCTCTACTCCTATGATCTTCCCTCTGCGCATGATCTCATTAAAGACATGCCCAGTGAAACCAAGTGGAAAAAGATGGTTAATAATAGGATACAGGAAGTCTGGAGCCACAAAATTAGGACACAAGCAAGAAACAAGAAAACCTTAAACTATCTGAACATCGAGGACTTCAGCCCCAAAAAACCCCATGCATGCTGGCTCAGTGCGGGGTATGAACCAATTGCTGTGAAAAAAGCCAACATCAAAGCGAAACTTCTTCTTGGCGCCTATATGCTGCAAGAAAACCGAGCAAAATTTAACCAATATGAGACAAGGCCAACATGCCCTCTGTGCCAAAAAGATCCGGAAACAAGAACACATTTCCTTGTCCTGTGTACAGCCACGCAGCCAACCAGGGCCCCCTTCATTGAGGCATTAAAAGAAACCGTTTTGTACTACTTTGGAGAAGAGGTCTGGAACCCCCTGGAAAGGAACCCAGGATACCTAACACAGCTAGTCCTGGATGCAACTGGAGTAATTAATCTCAACACACATGCAGAATCAAGACAGATTATCCATACCCTGGAGGCAATCAGCAGAGGACTCTGTTTTGCCCTACACCATGAAAGGAGTATGAGACTGGGAATCCGTTTGCCACCTTGAGGTGGTTTGGTGCTTAACGCTTATCTAAGCTAGTAGGTGTAGGATTTAGATAGGTTACTGTTTGATATGTTAGTGCTGCTGTGTGCCGTACTAAAAGTACATGCTATGCATGGTTCTCCAGACATTGGAGGAATTTAACGAACAGAAACAGAAACAGTGGCGTTAATGAGCAAACGCTGCATTGACAGATTTAACAATATTATATCATTTAAACATTTATTCACATACTGAACTGTACACAGCTATTTTCATATATTAAGGAGGGCAATATTCTGGAATCAAAGTAAGTGATATTTATGTGATCTAAATTCGTAGAATTTGCTTTTATTTCCATCGCGGTTTCTTGTCCCTGGAATGCATGCTTTTGAGCGGATTCAATTCAGTCCGTTTCCGTGCACGATACCACTTTTTGAAAACATGTAACCGAGCGTAAATTTGGAACGTTTTTTGCACGCGCAGTCTACCGTCGTTTGGATTTCACCGATGTTGGTTGTCTAAGGTAAGATTTGTCTTTATTTCGCAAAGATTTTCTGAAGTTAATGTCGTAGAATATTTGTAAGATGTTTATCTAGCCACAGCACAGCTGAAAGCCGGACGAACTTCGAGAAAATCGAGTATACAGCGCCCCCATAGAATCTGTGGGGAAATTGCGCCATTGTTAGGTGATAGGCGGAGTTGAACGGAGAGAGCCCAGTCGAGCGACGTTCAAGATTGAAGTACATGTAGCCGTGATTGGATAAGAGTTTAGGTTGAGTAGTTTCTTTGTTTGACTGTATTTAAGCATGGACAAACCTTGTGTAACGAAAGTGCAGGTTGACAACGACCCCTTTCATAAATCACAGCTTCTGAATGTTACGTGACTATGTGAAATCGAAAGTGACATTGTGTTTATGTGTGCGGTTCACTTACCTGGTGGAATCCAACGCTGTAATTTTCCTAGAATGACCTATGATAATCCGGGAGACAGACAATGCATTGAAATCCCGGTGAAGTTATCTCAAACGACCAGTCGGGACGGTGGAAGGGACCCTGGTGAGCTACTCGCTTGGCTGTAGATGACGTCAGTCAGGAATCCGGAAGTCGGTTTCAGTGAATATGCAGATTAGGGACAGTGAACTTTGCGGTCGTCGTGTGAATTAACTAGAGGGAGTTGGAAGCTGAGATTTACCAGTGACGTCCATTATGAATTATGGTTTGTTCCTCCATAGCCATATTTATCCAGCGAAGTCCAGATAAACTGATCGGGAAGTGTTGTAAGTGACAATAAAGAGGGCGCTGTCATTTTCGACGTCTGTCTCTACCTTTAAGTGAAGGTGAAGAGGACATAGCTAAACCAAATCATACACAGTTCCTACATAAACAATTATTCATGCACACATGTACTTAAACCACAACCCACGGGTTGAAATACATTCACGCTAACACCCACAAGCTATAGGTTCGAGCCTATAGCTTGATAAATATACATTTACCCAGTCAATCGTACGATAAACGATTATCCATTCACGGCCCCATAAGCAGACAGTCTCTCACCACCCTGTACATATATTGAGTAATTCACGGCCAATCATAGATTCATACTGTCTCATACAGTAGTATATAGAGGGGGAATCCTTGACCAGATGCCCCTCTATTGCGGATGACCATGCAGTAGTATAGAGAGAGGGTTCAAGGGTCAACTGACCATACAGTAGTATAGAAGGAGGGTTCCTATACTAGTTGACCATACAGTAGTATAGGGAGAGGGTTACTAGACCAGGTGCCTGCCTATCCACCGTGTGTTATTGATGTCCGATCCTATGTGGACCGTGTAGCCGTGAACTCTAGCCTTGATGATTCATCCTTGGAGCCGGGCCGCGGAGTGAGTCGCCGTGAGCGGGGTCGCTGAAGCCTGGGGGTGTATTCCTACGAGGGGTGCCGTCTGCTGCTGTGGTGAGCCGTGCAGTTGAATAGTCCTGCGGTGTTACAGAGAGACGGGCCGGTGCCGTAGAAGCCTTTGTACTGTGATAGTACTGTCGTGCCCAGGCCGTCCGCATCCATTGACGGTTATCAACGCTTGGAGGGGCTTAGTCGTGTAAGACGAGACACGACGACGACGAGAAGTCCATACCACCCGAGGGAAGAAGACCGGGGGAAGGAAGACACACGTCGGACATAACCACGGAGGGGCCTAGTCGTGTAAGACGAGACACGACGCAGTGTTCATCCATACGGGAGTGAACGAAGACCTGGGGAAGGACGATAGACGCTAGACCCTTCCACGTATATCTGGGGAAGGACGATAGACGCTGGATCCTACCACAAAGCCCTGGGGAAGGAAGATAGAAGCTGGATCCATCCATGAGAGAACCGGTCGTGACCAGACTGTGGCTGTGACCAGGCCTGCTCGCGTTATAGCTAGGGCTATATATATTTTGTATATATTTTCTATTGAACTTCGGTTAAAGATAACTATAAGAGTACAGATAATTCATAGAGTAGGGATCTTCTTTGCAGGGATTGTACGCTACCACGATTTGAATCCTGTATACCTAAGAATTATATGTCAGTATTGCATTAATTTGCTTTGGTTGTCATTGCAGGTCTTCCTTTCCAACCTCCTTGATCCAGACAAGGTGACAGGTTGAATCGAACTCCCTCGTTGGCCAGGATCAGTGCCCGAGTGCGTTCCCAGTAGCCTGACAGTTTGTCTTGGGGACCCTGTGCACTCTGTGGATCTGAAACATCCATTATCCCACGTTATAGAAGTAGAAACGTTTCAACTGGTGGCAGCGGTGGGATGGCCAACTTCTGGGAGACGAAGGAAAGGAGACCAAGCCTGGCGGATAGCATAGATCCGGACCTGACAACCATGAGTATAACTGGAGATTTCGGCGCCGAGTTACGACAACCGGGAGCCCGGGGCCAACCATCTGACGGAAGAGGGGCCCGACCGAAATACTCCACGACGCCGAGTCCACGGGAACGACGTGAGACGGGAAGAGGCATGGCTTCCGGACGATCAACTACGGCGACACTGGGTTACAAAAATCCTCTTGACTTGTCCACGCAAGAACTAGAATCGGTGCTGTTGGCACCACTGGCCGACCTGACGCAACAACCTTCGGCGGAGATTGCTACCGAAGATCGACTGAGGGTGCGTGAGCCAGAAGACGTACAGCCTGACGTTGACCTGAGACGAGAGGTAGAAGACCATCGTAGCGCCATCCACGTCTTGTGTACGTCAGTGACCTCCATGATGGGACAGATGTCGACGATACTGAGAAATCAAAGCGCCGGTGGCGAGATGACTCAACCGAATGTTGAAGATTACAGTCATTCTGGGCCGGCCGGACTGGAACAGGGTCGGGACGGAGCCGCATCGGGGACGACGTCGAGGCGGGATGAATCACCGCCAAGAAGACGCCGGGACGAACCACCTTCAGTTTCATGGGACCACCCGTTGCAGGCATCCATGCCCATGGGGGAACCTAGACGGCCGAAGACGACAATGGTGAAGACCGCTACCTACGATGGTACCACGCCATGGCGGGATTATTTGGCTCACTTCGGGCACTGCTCTGTGATCAATGGATGGACCTACCAGCAACAGGGTCAATATCTGGCCGTCGCTTTAAGGGGGTCAGCGCAACAGGTGTTAGCCAGCCTTAAGTCTGCACCAGGAAGTACCGACTACGACCGCTTGAAGGAAGCCTTGGAGAAGCGATTTGCCCGGCCTAATCAGATGGATATGTACAAGGCACAGCTGAGGTCTAGACACCGCGAGAGGGAAGAAGATCTTCCGGGCTTGGCTCAAGCACTAATCCGCCTGGCACAGCTGGCCTATCCCGACGCCGGAGACGATGTTCAGGATACCCTAGCCAAGGACCAGTTCCTGGACGCCATCGGTGACGAGTTGAGGTTTCAGGTCTGGCAAACTAGGCCAAAAACCTTGGATGCGGCAGTACATGCGGCCGTGGAACTGGAGGCATTCAAGATCTCCCAGCGTCGGAAACCCTGGCCGACAGCCAAGTCAACTGCCCCGGAAGAGGGAGATAAGGCAGCCGCACCCCATGAAGAGGATGAGACTGAGAATCAACGGTTGCGGGAAGAAGTGAAGAGGTTAAAGGAGGTTATTCAGGAGAACAGTGAACCACCAAGACCACAACGGCCAGGACGATACCAGTCCAGATGGGGGCATAGACGTGACCGTCAACAACCATACGACAGCCATGATCGTACATCAGGATGCTGGTCATGCGGAAGAGACGGCCCTTACCGTGCGAACTGTCCAGAGTTGCGCAGGCCGGATGATCATCAACCCCCAAGACAACCGAAACCTCCACCGAAACCTCCTACAGTGAATACCTCTGGTGAGGCCGGATTGTATCTCCCGGCCAAGATGGGATCCGTAGGATTGTGGTGCTGCGTCGACACAGGTGCATCAGTTTCTCTTCTGAACGTGCGAGTGTACAACCAGCTGAGTCCCCGACTTAGGCCGGCATTGAGAAGTCCCTCCTTTGCGTCCATTCGTATGGCCGATGGTACGTGTATGCCACTACAGGGTGAAGCAGACTTTAAGGTCACGATAGATGGGACTACCCGGACTCAGACGATGATTGTTGGGACACTGACCGTGGATGCCTTCCTGGGTTATGATTTCCTGAGTACCCACTGTACTGCGATTGATACGGAGAAATACCGGGTGAAGTATGGCGGCCGATATATCCAGTGTGAGGTCGTGGGGAGCCATGAGTGCCATCGGGTGTCTGTAACGGAGACTTTTACTATACCAGCTGGAGCTGAGGCAGTGGTGACGGGGACCGTCCGAGGTGCTCTACCGGGAGAGGTTGGCATGGTGGAAAATATCACTAGGTTCACACAGAAGACTGGAACCATGGTGGCCAGAGCCCTGGCCGAAGTTGACCGTGACCATGAGGTTACTCTGCGGTTCCTTAACCTGTCCACTGACCCCGCCATAGTACAAGCCGGCACCCTGTGTGGTAGTTTGACTGAAGTGGAGGTAGTGGATAATTCCGCTCCACTTACCACAGAGCCTTTGAACCAGCATGGTCCAGCCTCTGGTGAAGCAACGGTGCCAACCCCAAGATGTCCACCGCACCTACGGGCCTTAGTACAACAGTCCAGTGAGGGATTGGAAGTTGAGAGAGCTTTAGCTGTAGAAGACTTGGTTACTCGCTTCACCCACTTGTTCGCCAAGGATGACAGTGATTTGGGGCGAACAACGATGGTGCAACATCATATCAAGACGGGGAATGCGCCACCTATCCGGATTCCTCCACGACGTCCACCCCTTCATGCCCGTGGAATAATAGACGACCAGGTTGAAGACATGCTGCAGCGGGGAGTCATTGAGCCATCTAATGGGCCTTGGTCTGCTCCGGTTGTCCTGGTACGGAAGAAGGATGGGAAAATGCGATTCTGCGTTGATTACCGAGCCCTCAACAAAGTAACGGAGAAAGATGCCTACCCCCTGCCGAGAATCGACGAGTCCCTGGATTCTCTGTCTGGTGCCTGCTGGTGGAGTACGCTCGACCTGATGTCCGGGTACTGGCAGGTCGAAGTAGCTCCGGAAGACAGATGTAAGACCGCCTTTGCCACTCGACGGGACCTGTATCAATTCCGGGCCATGCCTTTCGGGCTTTGTAATGCTCCAGGAACCTTCGAGCGATTAATGGAGGCAGTTTTGGCAGGCTTCCATTATGAGACGTGCTTAGTGTACCTCGACGACATAATAGTTTTTGGCCGGACCTTCGAGGAGATGATTCAACGACTGGAGGGAGTCTTCCAGAGGCTGCAACAACACGGCCTGAAATTGAAGCCCTCGAAATGTGTCATCGGGAAACGACAAGTCCTTTACCTGGGTCATATCGTGACCCAAGACGGGATTGGTACCGATCCAGAGAAGATTCGGGCTGTACGAGAGTGGCCGACGCCTGTCTCCCAAACAGATGTCAGAAGTTTTCTTGGCCTGTGTGGGTACTACCGGCGTTTTATACGAGACTTTGCGACTGTAGCAGCCCCTCTTCATCGACTGACGGAGAAGAAGGCGGTATTTATGTGAGATGATACAGCCCAGACGGCGTTCGACCACCTAAGACAGAAGCTGACGACCGCACCTATGCTAATGATGCCAGACTTCCGACAGCCCTTTATCCTGGACACAGATGCCAGCAATTTCGGCATTGGGGCCGTCCTTTCCCAGGAGATCAATGGGGAGGAAAAGGTCGTAGCCTATGCCAGCAGGGTGCTGTCCAAAACAGAACGTGCCTACTGTGTGACTAGAAGGGAACTTCTGGCTGTCGTGTACTTTGTCAAGTGCTTTCGGCATTATCTGTTTGGCCGAAAATTTCTGCTGCGCACTGACCATGGGTCCCTGAGGTGGTTAATGCGGTTTAAAGAACCGGAGGGACAATTGGCTCGCTGGATACAAGCCATTGGAGTCTACGACTTTGAAATCCAGCATCGACCCGGACGGAAGCACGGAAACGCTGACGCCATGAGCCGAATCCCGTGCAAGCAGTGTGGACGGTCAGGTTCCGAGGTCCAGGAAGCTGCCCGTGTTACGGAGATCGTACCGCCGACTGCAGACTTCAGTCAAGCTCAGGCCGCGGACCCAGACTTGCAGCCTGTCCTGGAGTGGGTAAAGAAAGGCAGTCGACCAGCCAGAGAGGACATCAGTCAATATGGACCGGTAACTAAAACCCTGTGGGGTGCCTTCGATCTACTGGAGATGAGTGGATCCTTGCTTATGCGGAGATGTGTGAATGCTCGGGGAGAAGTGAAACGACGGCTTCTGGTGATCCCTCGCTCTCTCAGACGGAAAGTTTTGAAGGAGTGTCATGATAGTGTAACCGGTGGTCACCTTGGGGTGAAGAAAACCTTGGCAAAAGTGAGACAGGCGTACATGTGGCCTGGTCTACAGACCGATGTTCGGCAATGGTGCCGGAGTTGCGACGTTTGTAATCGCAGGAAGTTGGCGGGACGGAAGCCCAGAGGTCCTCATCGCGGTCAGATGACCGGAAGTCCGGGAGACAGAGCAGCTGTTGATATTCTCGGGCCATTGGCAGAAACCGGTCAGGGAAACCGATACGTAGTCGTCATCGGAGACTATTTCACCCGTTGGGTGGAAGCTGTGGCCTTACCCAATCAGGAAGCCACAACGGTTGCCCAAGCTGTCGTGGATCACTTCGTGACCAGGTTTGGCGTGCCAATGGCCATCCACTCTGATCAGGGGCGTCAGTTTGAAAGCAGAGTATTCCGGGGGATGTGCCGCATACTCGGAATGAGGAAAACGAGGACTACACCCTATCACCCCCAGTCGAACGGCATGATTGAACGGTTCAACCGGACCTTAGCCCAGATGCTGCATGCCAGCATTAACCGTCACCCGGACGACTGGGACCTTCACATCCCATTGGTACTGATGTCATACCGTGCCACCGTGCATGAGACGACGGGATATTCCCCAAACATGATGGTGTTTGGGAGGGAAATCGCCTTGCCGTCGCACCTGACTTTGGGAGCGCCTCCGAAACAGCAGGTAGAGCCGACACAGTGGGTCGAAGATCTCCGCGATGAGATGGCTGAGATACACGAGTTTGCCCGAGAGACTACGAAGAAGAGCTTGAGGCGGCAGAAACGTATCTACGATACGAGAGCTTTTCCCCACAAGTACAAGCCTGGTGATCAGGTTTACCTGTATATTTCCGCCACTAAGCGTGAGGAGATCCGCAAATTACGAGACCGGTGGGGAGGGCCTTATACTGTGAAAGAAGCCCTGACTGATGTGACATATCGCATCGCCGACGAGGCTGGTGGCCTCCGTGTGGTCCATCATGATCTTCTTAAGCCCTTCTACCCCAGAGAGACGTCGGATAGTGAGACCACTGAGTCTACAGAGAATGATGGTGATGTCGAGTCTGAGAATGACTCGGAACCCGCGACGGTCTTTCCATATCCGGTGGAGCATCCAGCCGCAGTGAGATCTCCAGCACCTCAGCAGACGAGAAGTGGACGGAGAACTCGGCGTCCTCCAAGATTTGCAGACTACGAGGTTGGGTTACCGCCGGATCCCCCTATTGAAGTCGAGTCGCCTCTTTCAGAAGAGCAGATGGCCTTGCCGGGGACGTGGAGTCCTCCACGAACGACTCGTGGACGTCGTATCCAGCGACCGGGGCGTTTTGATGACTACGTTTTAGCCTGCAAGTGGACAGGAGATGCACGACCGTATGGTCGGGGAAATACGGTTGATGACCGTGATCGTCGAGGGATGATCTGTGGTGCAGGGCCGACCTGCAGGTACTCCGGTGGGCGACGGACACCGGATAGGTGATCCCGAGGCTTTACTGCCTCAGATGCATGATGCCTGACTCCAGCAAGAGACAGCTGTGGCCTGCTGTGGACCCGATGTCCATTGCAGGTGACGACGACTTGGCCAGGAAGTCAAGAGGACCGTCGTCCTGTAATTCTGTTGTATATACGTTGTACATATGTTCTGTTCTGCACACCCGTGCTGCTGGTAGCGTGACGAGAGCCATGACGAGGGCGTCATGATCTTCGAAGGCGGGGGTAGTGTAACGAAAGTGCAGGTTGACAACGACCCCTTTCATAAATCACAGCTTCTGAATGTTACGTGACTATGTGAAATCGAAAGTGACATTGTGTTTATGTGTGCGGTTCACTTACCTGGTGGAATCCAACGCTGTAATTTTCCTAGAATGACCTATGATAATCCGGGAGACAGACAATGCCTTGAAATCCCGGTGAAGTTATCTCAAACGACCAGTCGGGACGGTGGAAGGGACCCTGGTGAGCTACTCGCTTCGCTGTGGATGACGTCAGTCAGGAATCCGGAAGTCGGTTTCAGTGAATATGCAGATTAGGGACAGTGAACTTTGCGGTCGTCGTGTGAATTAACTAGAGGGAGTTGGAAGCTGAGATTTACCAGTGACGTCCATTATGAATTATGGTTTGTTCCTCCATAGCCATATTTATCCAGCGAAGTCCAGATAAACTGATCGGGAAGTGTTGTAAGTGACAATAAAGAGGGCGCTGTCATTTTCGACGTCTGTCTCTACCTTTATCCACAGAAGAGCGGTAGCCCTATATAAGCCTTCGTGGTGAGAACACGCACAAATCATTTGGGGAGAAGAAATCCAATACATTTCCGGGCCGGAGAAAGGCCGCCGCCGAATTGGAGAAGTGCCGCCGCCGAATTTGTGCCGCCGCCGGGCCGTGACCAGGCCGCCGAATATTATAACATCGTAGCATTCATTACACACACTTACATTCACATGCCCGGGCTGTGTTTACTCTACTTCGATCTCTATCCGCCTTCAACCGTATTGCACAGTTGAACGGATATTGCGCTGGGAGTTAAGAGTATAGACACTTCTCGTCAATGGTTAATCCTATCTCTACTGTACGTTAGTACAGGCTCAGCTCTGGGAATTAACTAACGGCGTTAGTGTCGATAGCATGGCCATGCATTAGCCGCATCTCTCCTTGCCTTCAACCGTATCGCACAGTTGTTCAGGGATTGCGCTGTGGTTAGTGTATCTATTAAGCTATATCTGGTAGGAGATGCGAGTCTCTGTGAAGAGGACATAGCTAAACCAAATCATACACAGTTCCTACATAAACAATTATTCATGCACACATGTACTTAAACCACAACCCACGGGTTGAAATACATTCACGCTAACACCCACAAGCTTGAGTAATTCACGGCCAATCATAGATTCATACTGTCTCATACAGTAGTATATAGAGGGGGAATCCTTGACCAGATGCCCATCTATTGCGGATGACCATGCAGTAGTATAGAGAGAGGGTTCAAGGGTCAACTGACCATACAGTAGTATAGAAGGAGGGTTCCTATACTAGTTGACCATACAGTAGTATAGGGAGAGGGTTACTAGACCAGGTGCCTGCCTATCCACCGTGTGTTATTGATGTCCGGTCCTATGTGGACCGTGTAGCCGTGAACTCTAGCCTTGATGATTCATCCTTGGAGCCGGGCCGCGGAGTGAGTCGCCGTGAGCGGGGTCGCTGAAGCCTGGGGGTGTATTCCTACGAGGGGTGCCGTCTGCTGCTGTGGTGAGCCGTGCAGTTGAATAGTCCTGCGGTGTTACAGAGAGACGGGCCGGTGCCGTAGAAGCCTTTGTACTGTGATAGTACTGTCGTGCCCAGGCCGTCCGCATCCATTGACGGTTATCAACGCTTGGAGGGGCTTAGTCGTGTAAGACGAGACCCGACGACGACGAGAAGTCCATACCACCCGAGGGAAGAAGACCGGGGGAAGGAAGACACACGTCGGACATAACCACGGAGGGGCCTAGTCGTGTAAGACGAGGCACGACGCAGTGTTCATCCATACGGGAGTGAACGAAGACCTGGGGAAGGACGATAGACGCTAGACCCTTCCACGTATATCTGGGGAAGGACGATAGACGCTGGATCCTACCACAAAGCCCTGGGGAAGGAAGATAGAAGCTGGATCCATCCATGAGAGAACCGGTCGTGACCAGACTGTGGCTGTGACCAGGCCTGCTCGCGTTATAGCTAGGGCTATATATATTTTGTATATATTTTCTATTGAACTTCGGTTAAAGATAACTATAAGAGTACAGATAATTCACAGAGTAGGGATCTTCTTTGCAGGGATTGTACGCTACCACGATTTGAATCCTGTATACCTGCTCAAAGAATTATATGTCAGTATTGCATTAATTTGCTTTGGTTGTCATTACAGATCTTCCTTTCCAACCTCCTTGATCCAGACAAGGTGACAGGTTGAATCGAACTCCCTCGTTGACCAGGATCAGTGCCCGAGTGCGTTCCCAGTAGCCTGACAGTTTGTCTTGGGGACCCTGCGCACTCTGTGGATCTGAAACATCCATTATCCCACGTTATAGAAGTAGAAACGTTTCACTTGTTTTTAGACGTTGAGATCTGTCTCCCTTGGATCAAGTGTGTGCTTCATTGTTTAGCTTGAAACTACTCTGGGTGTAGTTCAATCTTGAACGTCGCTCGACTGGGCTCTCTCCGTTCAACTCAGCCTATCACGTAACAATGGCGCAATTCCCCACAGATTCTATGGGGGCGCTATACATTCGATTTTCTCGGAGTTCGTCCGGCTTTTAGCTGTGCTGTGGCTAGATAAACATCTTACAAATATTCTACGACATTAACTTCAGAAAATCTTTGCGAAATAAAGACAAATTTTACCTTAGACGACCAACATCAATGAAATCCAATCGACGGTAGACTGCGCGTGAAAAAAACGTTCCAAATTTACGCGCGGTTGCAGGTTTTCAAAAAGTGGTATCGTGCACGGAAACGGACTGAATTGAATCTGCCCAAAAGAATTTGATTCCAGCGGACAAGAAACTGCGATGGAAATATAGATAGAAATATATATATAAGTTCTCTTCCCACTCTCTCACCAAAAAAAGTAGTGACGTTAATGAGCAAACGCTGCATTGACAGATTTAACAATATTATATCATTTAAACATTTATTCACATACTGAACTGTACACAGCTATTTTCATATATTAAGGAGGGCAATATTCTGGAATCAAAGCAAGTGATATTTTATGTGATCTCAATTCGTAGAATTTGCTTTTATTTCCATCGCGGTTTCTTGTCCCTGGAATGCATGCTTTTGAGCGGATTCAATTCAGTCCGTTTCCGTGCACGATACCACTTTTTGAAAACATGTAACCGAGCGTAAATTTGGAACGTTTTTTGCACGCGCAGTCTACCGTCGTTTGGATTTGGTCACCGATGTTGGTCGTCTAAGGTAAGATTTGTCTTTATTTCGCAAAGATTTTCTGAAGTTAATGTCGTAGAATATTTGTAAGATGTTTATCTAGCCACAGCAGAGCTGAAAGCCGGACGAACTCCTAGAAAATCGAGTGTACAGCGCCCCCATAGAATCTGTGGGGAATTTGCGCCATTGTTACGTGATAGGCTGAGTTGAACGGAGAGAGCCCAGTCGAGCGACGTTCAAGATTGAACTACTCTGGGTGTGACATTGAATTGTCTTTTGCTGTTGTCAAGTCTGTCAACGAATAAAGTCCAATTTGTTTAAAAAAATAGAAATACAAACAAAATATTTGTATAGAGAAACTTCAGAGGCAACCCGAAGTGGATTTCTGAAATCGTTCTCAGTTCGGTTTTATGCGTGGACCCTTCTGGCGAGACTACGTCACACGCCCTTACTCTCGTACATACCTGTCAAAATTCGCAATATGTACAGCGTTGTGTTCAAATCTCATGACTCTACGCTTGATCGTGTGACGAAAATTCGTCAGTATTTATTCCTAAAATTATTGTTGTCCAGGTGCGCCCATATTATGGATCCTCTTGTTCAACTTCAAAAACGTAAACATTGGACCGTCTAGAGCCTCCTGGAGTGTTGCCAACAGTTCGTCTGCAACATATCTTGCGTATATTTTGGCTTCGGAATTGTACCCTCACTGTCAAAAACCCGTAAGTTTGATCTCTTCAGCGTAATTTCATACAAATTCCTGGTTATCTATATTTGCACAACATACTGTAGTTTATTATAGCGAAGTGTCAGCTCGTAATATCTAGTATTTTTAGTGCTAGACATTTCTGAAGTTTTACCGGAGTTTTCGTAAAGTAGAATCGGTCGCCATCTTGTCAGCGAAGTCGAGTGTGCGAGATCGATCTTTTTTTTGACCAATTTCAGACAACGATATATTCTAAAACATATCAAACTTATGAACTGATAGTGTTAGACTTACCATGCAGGTAGAAATAGTTCCGATATCGTCATGTTTCTTCCTGTATGACTTATTTCGTGCACCGTGAAAGTGCTTGTCAATTCCACTTCGCCATGTTTCTGTGAAGCGCGCTTAGTGAGAAGTTTGAATGGGTTTCCCAACCTCGTTGCATAAATTAACTCAACTCGAAATTATATTTTGACCCTCATCTCAAAATCCAGATATTTCGGCATAGTTTGTGTACAAGTTTACTCAGAAAGATGAAATAATTATATGGAAACTATTTAGTTATAAAATTGTATGGGGTATTGAAATATTTCCCCGATTTAGTATTTTCAGTCATTCTGTGTACTATTGTGATTGACAGTAGCCAAAACTTCGGCTCTCGGCCAATCAGATCGTCTCATTTCGTGTAGTATTTTAGGTTTCATCTGCTTTGTCATAAATCTATGAATACCACCGTTTCTGCACAGAATGCTTGGTGATGCTCTCAGAGCCTGACATATAAATTTTCTCTGACAAAACCAAAATCTCAAAAACGATGCAAGCAAAAAACAAACCAGAAACAGCTAACATGGGAGTTAGTATTACCAGATAGGGAAAATAACCGTTCTGGCACAAGAAGCAGTTTTAGCATAATTTAAGCCAGCACAACCACTCGTGCACAAATCAACGGTTTTCGCGCAGGACTGAGCGGTTTTCGCGCGGGGCTGCAACGGTTTTCGCGCAGGCTGAAACCGTTTTCGCGCAACAACTTTATTATATGAATTTCATTGCTATTTTGGCTAAACCCAGGATTGAAGTAATATTGTGTGCAAATGCTGTACCATATTAATTATTTACCTGCAGATTAAACCAGATGAACAAGAAATTCGATGCACAACCGTTTCGGACAATAACCTAGATATATATACATAGGGAATAGCATAGAGACATTTATTAGAAACTGGTATACAAGTGAAAGTTGTACACACTGAATAAATAGTTATACTGTTATTTGTTGAACTTGAAATCATTGTTGACGTTTTTATTGTTACATGTATTGGACTATAGTCTGTTGCGAAAAACAAAACAGTAACTGGACTAGAAGATTTCGGGTTCATACTCCATGTAAGAATCATGTTACAATGCATACAATAGCCAAGTCTAGGGACAACAATATGTCTAGACTTGAGCCTTTTCAACTGCACAAAGACTCTGACAATAGCTCCCTACATGAAGTATCTACCAGATTTCGCACAAGCAAATTTGTACAACTATGACTGGATGAGAAAACGGCACTGAATTCTCTATCAGAGAAGAAGCTGAAAACAGTAGTAGCAAGTAACTAGAACAACCTGACAACGGACAGTTATGGTATTTGATGATACGACGAAAATGTACCCCCTTGGTAGCGGCACCCCCGAAGAGAGATTGGTTATAATTGTGTACAAGTCTATTGAAGCAGAGGTTCAAGTAGCTTTCATACTGAAGAAACAAGGTCGTACATAATAGATACCAGTGTAGAACAGTTATCGTTCGAATCTCGCATAAGAAACGAGAGTTCATACAGGTCGTATCACCCTTAATGGTACTGGTGGCAGCATACCTAGACATTGAAAAATAACTCATTTAGTATAAGAAATTTCTGCTACAATTGGTGGCAGCGGTGGGATTAGTAATTACATAAACTGTCTTGCTGAACTGCTAAATACATCCAGAAGAAAAATGCAGAGAGATCCAGACATCAGCGTTAATGAAGACAGCGACCCAGAAGTGTCATTTCATCCTTCACACCAACATCAGTTGGAAGATGAAGTGAGCTATCTGGTTCTGAGGGCATCCCCACGTGAGTTCGGATTCGGCTGATTTCCTATTTACACATCTACATGGTCTTGCGAGACAGCTGGCATGTACCTTGAGCATTACTGATCAACAGGATTTCGACAGTCTGGTGAACCAGATTTGGAGAGCGTGACCAAGCCGAGCTGTATCTAGCTGAACTTCGGCGCAAGAGCAAATAGAGTTTACGTGAGCTGGGACAGGCAGTAAATAAGATGGCGACTCATGCATATCCTGGCATGGATTCTCCTCATCTGGAGCGGTTGGCAAAGACGCACTTCATTGATGCTATAGAAGACTCGGATATGAGGATGCAGATATACAAGAGCAAGCCGAATAATCTTCAGGAGGCAGTTACTCTAGCTCTGGAGATTGAGGGTTACAGACAGGTTAAAGCACAGCGTAACCATGGCAACACTGGTAATCCACGGAATTTCGTTCGGGGAGTTGACGTCATGCCTGACAACAAAGCGTTGATGACCAGGTTGGCAGCTCTAGAAGAAATGATGAAGAACATGTCAGAACGTAACAAGGAATCATCTGAGCGCGATGAGCGGTTCAAAGATGAACCTTATTCCAGTATCGAATGTTATGGCTGTCGAAAACGGGGACATCCGCACCTGTCCAGAAAACGCGGGTCGAAATTATCAGCCACAACGAAATCGGAAAACGCGAGACAACCGGCCCAATGGGACAAGGATCGGTTGTAGGTCCAAGCAAGCCCCATAAAATAGATGAAGATGTGACAAACAGCCATTCGCCAGAAATAATGTGTTTCACCTATGAAAGCCGTCAGCAACAACATAGGCAGGATAACGAAGCTGTACGAAAGGTAGGGTTAGAACCACGAGGAAACGGACTCTATGTTCCGGGTCGAATCGGGATTACGAACATTTCATTTCTTATCGATATCGGGGCTAGTAGTGTATAACAAGCAAGATAAGTCACATTGACCTCAGAAATTTGCATATGACCTCTGTGACGTCACAGTTGGGTCGGTCATGTTGTAAAGCAAGATGGCGGTGTGGTTCGGGACTGTTCGGGACTGTTCGGGTTGTCGTCCGTGTTGTAAAGCAAGAGGGTGTTGGGTGGTCCCTGTTGTAAAGCAAGATGGCGGTGTGGTTCGGGCGTGTTCGGGCGTGTTCGGTGTGTTTCGGAGCTGTTCGTGTGTGTTCGTGTGTGTTCGGGCCTGTTTGGGCATGGTGGAAAGCAAGATGTCGGTTGTCGGTGCTGTTGTAAAGCAAGATGGTGGTTGTCGTCCCTGTTGTAAAGGAAAATGGTGGTTGTGTGCGCTGTTGTAAAGCAAGATGTCGGAGTGGGTTCGTGAATGTTCGGGAATGGGGTGAAAAACATATAAAAGTAGGTGATTTTTAGTGAATGGGTTATAATCATTGGATGACTTTGGGAAGTGTTTAACTGACCTGATTTGCCTGCCTGCCTGCTTGCCTGCCTGCCTGCCTGCCTGTCCAGTTCCAGTTCCTGCCTCACCAGTTCCATCCATCCTGACCAGTTCCAGTCTGCCTGACTTGTAACCTGTCGGCCTGCTCCTGTCTCATCTCTAACCAGCCTGACCCGTGTGTTTGGAAGCATGACACGTGGAGAAGATTTTCCCTTTGACCCAGCGGTCCCTCCGGTAGAAGTTTTGCCTGAAGACGAGCGTGTGAGGGGGCTTTATCAACGACACTGGCCTACCATACGCCATTGTTTTCACCGTGACCGTCGTCTATTGGATTTGTATAACTTTCGACTGGAAGACTTCACCTATTTGTCTACTTACGCTGAGAGTATATTCAGAGACCAGGTGACAGCGTTCAAGTTGAATATGACATTTGGGTATATTTTACGGCAGAAGAACACGGACCAGCTGCGGTATTATTACCCGAGTAATAATACGTATGTGTTTGACCAGCCGTTTACCATAACGGAAGAGATTTCCCTGCAGCCACTGCTTGAACAATTGATTACGTTGGATCCGTTGCAATGGGCCCTGTTGCAACGTCCCAATTCCGAATGGCTTGTGGAAAGGGTGACCAACGTCACATTTTTTGTCACGAAAATGAGAGATCATCCTATCGGTGCTCCTGTACTACTCCCTCCTTGGCTGCTTCATCGACACGGCTTGTATGCATTAACGCGAGGGGTGCATGGACCCTACAAAGACCGGAAATGTTTGTTTCGGTGTTTGGCCGTACATGTGGACGGGTGTAATCCCAAGAGTTGTGACAGAGTGGCCAATGACTATTGGGAACAGTATTTACAGCAGCAAGACATGGATCAGCGGCACTTCCGTGGCGTTCCTTTCAAGAATTTGGATGACGTGGAAACCCTGTTCAACATCAATATCTTTGTATACCGATTACAACGGGAGGAGGACGATACATTGGTGGCTGAATTGGTGCGTCGTTCCACAGAACGGTACGCTTCTACCATGAAAGTGAATGTGTTTGACTACAATGGCGTGAGTCATTTTTCGTTGATACACAATATGAGTCAGTATTGTCAGTCTTACAGTTGCGCCCAATGCCATCGGGTGTTTCACCGTACCTCCAACTTACATCAACACGAGAAGATTTGTACGAACGCTGTGAAGCGAGTCTATCCTGGTGGTGTGTATCATAATACGCTTACTATTTTCGAGGAACTGGCCGATGAGGGTCTCATCATACCGGAGGCGGATCGTTATTTTCCGTACCGGGCGTGTTATGATTTTGAGGCCTTGTTGGAGCCCATGGACTTGTTTTCTACCAAAACACAGTTTACGCAGCGCCATATTCCCCTCAGTGTGAGCATTTCCAGCAACGTACCTGGCTATGACGCTGCACCGGTCTGTTTCGTGTCTACCGGGGATGCCCATGAGTTAATCTCCCGCATGATGGGATATTTAGAAGAAGTGAGCGCGGCCAGTACGGAATTGTTGGTGTGCAAGTTCGAGGACATACTGGACCAACTGGACGATCGTATTCCTATACCGGGTGTAGCGTTTAGTGATGATGAAGAGTCGGAGTCGGAGTCGGAGTCGCAGCCCATGCAGTCGCAGGATGATGTACCTTTACCCAAACCGTATGCCGAGAAATTGAAAGCGCGTTTTTTACAATACCTAGGCCAGTTACCGGTGCTGGGGTTCAACTCGGGGCGCTATGATTTAAATATGGTGAAGGAATTTCTCTACCCTTACTTGGCCCAGGCGAATACCCTCAAGTCGGTGATCAAGAAGATCAATAATCATATGGCCCTGACTACCACATCACTCCGTTTCCTGGATGTACGCAACTACCTAGCGCCTAATTATAGTTATGATCAGTGGGTGAAGGCGTATGACTGTGCACAAACGAAAGGACTGTTCCCTTACACGTATATATCGACGCTCGACCGTTTGGCGGAAACACAGTTGCCACCGCGGCAGGCCTTCTTTAACGATTTGAAGCAAGTGGAATGTTCGGAAGCCGCGTACCGTGAACTAGAGCAGGTATGGAACGACCAACACATGGAGACGATGCGAGATTTTCTCATATGGTATAATAA
>JAVTVY010009855.1:0-46589 GCA_036873755.1 Hanleya hanleyi | reverse complement strand
GCTATATCCCGACGGGGAAGGGAAGGGAGGGGAGGGGGAGAGGCAGGGGAACCTACTTGTAACAGAGCAGATCTAATGCTGCCATTTTATAGTGTTGTCCCACTGAAATATCATGCCGTAGGCAGACATGACACCCCACTCAGTCACATTATACTGACACCGAGCGAACCAGTCCTTGTTCTATCCTCTTAATGCTGAGCGTAAGCGAGGGAGCAACAAGTTCCATTTTTCAAGTACTGACCCGGCCTGAGATCGAACCCAGTACCTACCGCTTACGAGTCCGACGCTCTAACCATTAGACCACCGCAGTGCGGTCCACTCTATAGGGGAGACACTGTGTCCCAACTCTCCCCAGGGGGGGCCCAACTTAGCAAAATGGCGATGATTTTTTTACAACTGTCCACGCCATCACCAATTCGGTCAATGTCATGTGCGCCCCATATAAAAGACAATCCTGTGCCAAGATATCGGTATCATATACCTTATATTGCACCATATAAACAAATGGGCGTGGACTTCAAAATCTAGCTTTTCAAGTTAAAGAACACAAAAAGAAAGATTTACTCAATTCAATGATTCCAGGAAACACCAGAATGGTAAATGTGGGAGGCGGTATGAAAACCAAACAGCACATGTAAGCTCAGTCTCCATCGGTTTCCAGAAGGGTACTAAATAAGGGGTGTCCCAAGTCTCCCTTGTCCCATGTGTCCCCACTCTCCCCTACGCTATGATAGGTCTCAGATTAAATGGCAAGCGGAGTTTTGTTTGGAGTGTTTCGTATTCCTCCTTCAGTATACGGGCCGCTTCAACATTCCTACGGCTATACAGGATGTCCTAGTACGATGACATATTTTTCATTGAGCAAAGGAGAAATCTATTTTTTTTTTTTGGATTTGTCATCAAGACCGACCCTTTGGGACTGACCAGCTGAACAATTCAATGATCTGTGATCAAGCATATTAGAACAATAGCTATTCTTCAATTATGAGTGAAATGTGACTTGCGCCAGATTTGGTTTACATCATTCGTCTGCCCTTGAAAGAAAAGAAATACGGCGTACAAATGAAATGTCTTTTATCCACTCTGAATTCATTGACATTTTGAAAACAAAACGGTGTACAATTAAAATGTCTTTCAACTCTGAATTTAACAAAAAGGTGTACAATTCAAATGTCTTTTTAACAGACAATTGAATCTCAATCTTCAACGTGTCCTCCATTTCACTGGATGCAGGTACGCGTACGTTCATTCATTGCCGCCACGGCCCGTCTGATAAGTGCCTGGTTCTGCCTCAGGTTGTCAACTTCTGTTATGATGCGCTGTTCCAGGTCATTGAGATCTGCTGGAGGCGTGATGTACACCCTGGACTTTAGGTAACAGTTAAAAGACATTTTAATTGTAAACCGTTTTGTTTTCAAAATGTCAATGAATTTAGAGTGGATAAAAGACATTTCATTTGTACACCGTATTTCTTTTCTTTCAAGGGCAGACGAATGATGTAAACCAAATCTGGCGCAAGTCACATTTCACTCATAATTGAAGAATAGCTATTGTTCTAACATGCTTGATCACAGATCATTGAATTGTTCAGCTGGTCAGTCCCAAAGGGTCGGTCTTGATGACAAATCAACAAAAAAAATAGATTTCTCCTTTGCTCAATGAAAAATATGTCATCGTACTAGGACTCCGTTTTTTTTATACACCCTGTATTGGAGAACGAAGGGAATAAACTCTTTGTTAGCAACTTTACCTGGGTCTATGTTCATACCAAAGGATTGCCGTGTTTGAAGTGCTTTGATCCAAAAGGATTCACGAAGTGCGCGGTGATTGTCAGTTTCTTCCTGTGTTGGAAATGTAGGAATTCTTTCTATTGGCATAATTTGAAAATGGTGCTAAAATGAATGTTCCGGTAGATTAAAACGCTCATTGACCGGGCCTTCATTGTCTAGACTGATGTCTGATTTATGTCTGTTGGCACGATATCGAAGTTTATTCTTAGTTTCGCCCACATACTGTTTCAGGCATTTTCGGCACGTAATTAAATAAATTACATTCTCTGTGTCACAGTTTAGTTGATCCTTAAGCTTGTATTCATTTTTGGTCTGTTCGCTTTTGAAAGTTGACTGTGTAGCAATTACTATGTCCAGTTTACACTGAGGTTTTAGACATTTGGAGGTCTTACCATTGCCATGATTAGGGCGTTTATTTTTTATCCTTACAGGTTCTGACTCACGAACGTCATTTATCTGGCAGTTTGTGATTTGGCGAAGTGTTTCAGATTTAATATGCCGTAAAAACCGGGCGGAATAGCCTCTAGGTTTCAATGCCCGAAACAGGACCGCACATGAGTGGGGAAAATACTGTATATCGCTCGAATTTCTATGGAATCGAATGATTTGAGATTTGACTATGCCCTTAAATATATGGGTCGGGTGAAAAGATTTGGCATGTTGGAGTTCGTGGGTATCAGTTGGTTTAAAAAAGACCTTGTAATCTAAATATCCAGTGTTCTGACACACAGGTCCCTTAAAGAATGTTAGGTCCAAAAAATCCACAGAAGAATCATGAATAACTACTTCGAGTTTGATATTTGGGTCATGGTTATTTAGAGTTTTGAAAAAATACTCCGAAATCTTCCTTGGAATGGTTATAAAGTACAAAAATGTCATCTAAATATCTGAGGTATAAGAGAGGCTGTTTATCTAATTTTCTTAAAGCCTGCTCTTCTCATTGAGCTACATAGATAGTGGCAAAATTTGGACTGAACCTTTTACCCATTGCACAACCACTAATATGTTGATAGATCTCTCTATTGAATTCGAAGTCATTACCCTTTAGACTAATTTCTAATAATTCCAAAAGTTCTTTGTCTGGGCGATTGGGATTGGGAAATCTTTGAAAAGCATCTTTAACAGCTTGAATACCTTTATCAATGTCAATATTAGTGTACATGGATTCAATATCCATAGTGACAAGTAAGGTGTTGGGAGGAGCTTGGATGCTGGACAGTTTTGACAGGAAATCTTCAGTGTTTTTCAAATAACTACTATATCGGTTAGTGATAGGCTTCAAGTAGTAGTCAATGTATTCCGAAATGTGGTAAGAATTTGACCCACAGTCTGAAACAATAGGGCGCCCAGGGGGTGTAAGGTTATCTATCCACTTATCTACAGGTTTATGAATTTTTGGTAAGATATAGAACTGTCTCGATCTTGCGTCTCTTTTGGGTGCTAAGTATTCACAATGTTTGTTCGAAATGATTTGCCTCCTATTTAGATCTGCCACAATGTTGAGCAGCCTTGAATGATCTTGGGGCCATATTTCTCCATCCAGTTTTTGGTAATGTTTAGGGTTGCCAAGTAACCTTTGGGCTTCTTTGACATAGTTTTCCCTTGACATTATAACTGTAGCTGAGCCCTTATCTGCAGGTTTTAACACGATTTTGTGTTTTTTGCGTAGTTTTGTTAAAGATTGGCGTTCATTGAAGGATAAGTTTGGAATGTTTCCGAATCGCCCATTTGAAATTAGGTCATTAATTCGTTCTGAAAGGGCTTTAACAGCTTTTGGAATTTCTTGGTCAACATTTGGTGGTACATACCCAGATTTCTCTGTGAAGGGTGGTCTTTCTCCAGCTGAAAATCTGAAGCGGTTTGCTGGACTCACCCGACGATTGAATTCATTACTGATCTTAGATGTTTGCATCATCTTCTCTATACGTTGATCTA
Organism: Hanleya hanleyi; assembly: GCA_036873755.1. Taxonomy (NCBI): domain Eukaryota; kingdom Metazoa; phylum Mollusca; class Polyplacophora; order Lepidopleurida; family Hanleyidae; genus Hanleya; species Hanleya hanleyi. The sequence goes on along the minus strand of JAVTVY010009855.1, from coordinate 42,864 downwards.
TGCGGTCCTCAGGTGTGGGTTTTGATCTAGGTGTCGGGACAAAGGAAAGGCCCCGACTGAGAAGAGAGATGTCAGATTGTGTTAGTTCAAGGTCACCAGTCAGATTTACTATACTAGTACATAGACCAAGAGTAGGGTGGTACGTGCCCTGTCCCAAATTTAGTTTAAACCTATAGTATTGAGCCAGAGTGAATACAGGCAATTTGACGTATCTTCAGTCCAGTGAATGTTGTCCCTACCAACCTTGAATTTGCCTCTATGGATAATTTTGAGTTGTCGTTTTGAAGAGGCAAATTCATTTATCTGATTTATGCAAAAGCATTCACTGGCTGGAAGTGTGTCCGAAACTTGGAGCTGTATAAAATACAATTTTGACTTGGGAAATTTACGTCTCAAACAGCTCAACATATTGCTCATATCACTTCTGGCTTTTGAAGGATCTTCTGCTTTGTTATTTACACCAATGTTCAAGAGAATTTTCTCGGATTGGGAAGGCCCTTGTAGCGGTCCAAAATCTGTGTAAAATGTTGAAACTTAGCGCCAGGATAGCACTCTACTTGCACATCAGGATGGGGGTCCGAATTAATACGTGAAAGATATGATGAGCGCATATCGTTTGATGGAAGAGACCTTGCAGCGTCAGCATAGGTATTAGTGGAAGTAGTGCGTTTTATTTTGACTTAGATATATTGTAAACAACATTTCCTGACATATTTTCGTATATTTACAGGTACATGTCCATTACTAACATTACCTTGTTCCAAAGTCCAATATTCGCTCGACCAAACAAGCTGTTGGCATTATTTCGAATGTTATCGGGCACAGATGTGGCGTAAGGAGTGTGGTGATCATACCGTTCCTGTCTTACATGGCCAGAATACTTCCCATCCATACACAAATGTTTTTTGTGGCCATCGTCTCACTCATACCAAATCTGGTAAGTACTCTCTCTTGTTTCAGCATATTTCCTATGCTCTGAGATAGATGGGAAGGAGTCTTTAACAAAATGGTCATAAAGTAGTGGTAAGGTAATCTTCGCTTACCCAAGTCTACGTTAGTGTAGTATTTAGTTTGAATATGTGAAGATGTGGTAAGGTAAGTGAATGTAAGAAGGTGTTCTATACTATGCCCAGTAGGTCGCATCGACTGCAAGTAGTAGCAGCAAAGCCACCTGCAGCCAAGCCTACTTCCTGGAAGTGACCTCTAGCAACTTGAAAATGGCGACACATAGACTTTGCTGGGCTATTCATGAACAAAGACTTCTTCGTGGTGGCAGACCGCTCACTCGAAATGAACAGAAGTAACAAAGCTGAATCAAATCACAGCTACCACTACAATCAAACACATGAGGAAGATGTTTGCAACCTTCGGGATTCCAGAACATATTGTCTGTGATAATGGCAGCCAATAAACTTCAGAAGTATTTCAGATATACCTTAAACCAAACGCGATTCGACACACCTTGACTTCGCCGGGCCATCCAGCGACAAATGGTCACGTCGTCCAAAGTTTCAAGACCGCGATGAAGAAGATAGCAAATCCACCCTGAGATTTCTCGTTTCCTACTATTTTTCCTGTTATCGCACCGTACTACACCACATTCTACTACGGATAAATCACAAAGTGAATTTTTGATGAAATGCTCTGAGAACGCGACTGGCTGCAGTGCCACCATCCATAGACTCCAGAATGGTCGTCAAAGGAGATCCACCGACGGATGAGAGTACAGCACCAGCGGTTAAGACCAGACGTTACCCGCTGCGTGAGAGAGGACCTCCATAACGACTTGTGATTGTGAACAAAATATGGCACTTTATGAGCAAATCGATGGACTGTGGCACTTTGATGACGTTATTATCAAAGATATTAATTCTAATTGATCGATTCACATAGATGGATATTAAGTGATTACTTCAATTTGTACTTTGATTGAGCATCAATGGAAAAACTCAGATTTCTGATTCTAACGGTTTAAAATGAACTATTTCACAACAATAAACTTAAGTCACTGCTGTCAGTTAATTACTAATTTTTTAAGTTAATTGTTAACTTAGTGATCATTCCTATATCTAATTCGCAGTTAAATCTTGAGTTTCTAGTAAAGAAATTACAAAAATGGTCGAAACGACCATGAAAAAAATTGGCCGCCTGCGACCATATAAACTATCGTATAGACGTGACCGACCAATTTCCGATGTCGAGAATTCAATTTCCGATATCGGAAATTGAAGGACATGAATTTCCGATATCGGAAATTTCAATTCCGATATCGGGAATTCAATTTTCGATATCGGAAATTCTTGAATAAAAAGCACTTTGGCTTGCAATAAAGACGTTATAGTGGCTAGCGTACTGCATGTGTAGATGCAGTATTTAAATGCGTCAGAACGAGATGAGTTTGAAATGGCCTCCATCATGCTGCAAATGTTTCGAGAATATACTTTTTTATCGAGAAATTCTGGCCTATGTTGTCAGTACACAAGAGAAGGTTATCACGTTTGCCACATGGCATTTAATACAATCTCATTGAAAGTTTCAGCTGCTGGAACACTGTCAGTTTATATCAATGACCACAGTAGTATATATTCCACACCTACTTTCGTGGCCTAATTGTGGAGGTCACGTGGCGATCTCGTGATCAGGAATGCATGTACTGACTTGTATACCGTCCATTCATTTGAGTCGGGGACTTGGGGTCCCTACGGAAGGATTTCCGGTGCCGTCCGTGCCTACGTCCGGGTTGTTGTACATCCGGGACCTTTTCAATTTACGGGTACCTCCCGCTGGGTTTTCCCCGGCCCGGCCGCACGCCTGCGCACGGGTTATCCGCAAGTGCGCGGGTCATCCGGTTGCACGCAACAACACCTAGTCCGGTGCCTACGTATCTGCGTGAGTGAGCCCACGTGCCGAACACCTGCACAATGGCGGTCATCCGGGTTTTTCAATGTTTTTACAGCCGGGGACTTGTTTACATCCGAGTACATACGGGTTCTTGTCCATCCGGGTTCTTATACATCCGGGGTTGAATAATTGTAACAATAATATCATCTAGCTCACGTGTCAAACACCTGACTCCGTGAAGGAAAAATGTAACAGTGTTGCACCGCGATCGCTACAATGTTGCGGCATCGTGCCAAACCGTGAACACCTGGTCTGGTGCCTACGTATCTGTGTGAGTGAGCTCACGTGCCGAACACCTGGCTCCAGTGAATGGAACATCCGGGTACTCCTATTGAACACCTGGTCTGGTGCCTACGTGTCTGTGTGAGTGAGCTCACGTGCCGAACACGTGGCTTCGCTGCTCCGTGAAGGAAAAATGTAACAATGTTGCACCACGATCACTACAATGTTGCAGCATCGTGCCAAACCGTGAACACCTGGTCTGGTGCCTACGTGTCTGCGTGAGTGAGCTCACATGCCGAACACCTGGCTTCAGAATAATTGTACCAATAATATCATGTAAACATGAACAATTGTGTATCAATAATATCATGTAATTTTTCCCTCTGGATTGCGTCGTATTGTGAATAAGTCTTACATCCGGGGTTGAATAATTGTAACAACAATATCATGTAGCTCACGTGTCAAACACCTGGCTCCGCGAAGGAAAAATGTAACAATGTTGCACCACGATCGCTACAATGTTGCGGCGTCGTGTCAAACCTGAACACCTGATCTGGCGCCTACGTGTCTGCGTGAGTGAGCTCACGTGCCGAACACCTGGCTCCCCGATCGCGCGTTCATCTGGGTACTATTACATTCGAATACATCCGGGTACTATTACATCCGGGACCCTCATCCGGGTACTATTAAATCCGGGGCCTTCATCCGGGTACTTTTCCATCCGGGTTCTTCTATTTAGGTGTATAAAAGTCGGGATGTTCATGGCATTGCTTCATTCGATACTGGGATTTTCTGCCTGAGCCTAGCTGGCCTGCCTGCCTGACCAGTTCCTGCCTGCCTGAATTCTACCAGATGTACCTAGCTGACCAGCATGAGACGTGATCGATCAAGATCTCCCCTGAGACGTGACAATGTGAGTGGAGAACAAGACTTTCCAGGGGATCCAGCTATGCCTCCCGCTGACGCCTTGCCCGAAGACCACCCGGTGAGTCACTGGAACACCATACGCCGTTGTTTCCACCGCCATCGGCCTATTCAAGATATCTACAATTTTCGACTACAGGACCTCACGTATCTTTCTACCTATGCCGAGAACATTTTTGCAGACCAAGTTACAGCTTTTAAGTTGAATATGACATTCGGCTACATTACGGCACAAACAGACGGATCAACTGCGGTATTTCTATCCCAGCAATAATACCTATGTGTTTGACCAACCCTTCACCATCATCAATCGTGCGTCACTGGAGCCACTCATCGAGCGGATCACTACGTTGGATCCTTTAGAATGAGCCCGATTGCTACGTCCCAACACCAAATGGACTGTGGAAATGGTGACGAACGTGACATTTTTCGTGCCCAAATTGATAGATCATCCCATCGGCGCTCCTGTCATTCTTCCGTCTTGGCTGCTCCGTCGAAAAGACTGTATGCATTAACGGGAGGCGCAAAAGGACACTACAAAGACCAGAAATGTCTGTTTCGGTGTTTAACCGTTCATCTGAACGAGTGTGATTCCAAGGCCTGTGATAGAGTGGCAAATATCTATTGGAAACTATTGGTTCTATTGGGACTAACTTTGTGTTTCGTTTAGTACCGAAGGAGGATGATACATTTGTGGCTGAAATGGCTCATCGCTCAACAGAACGGTATGCATCCACCATGAAAGTCAATGTCTTCGACTACGGCGGGGCGAGTCATTTTTCCCTGATCCATGATATGAGCCTCTACACTCAGTCCTACAGTTGTGCTCAATGTCATCAGGCGTTTGACCGTTCTCACGACTTACATCGACACGAGAAGAGTTGTGACAACAATGTGAAACGGAAATTTCCTGGCGGAGTATATCATAATACACCCACCATATTCGAGGAACTGGCTGATGAAGGGATTGTCATACCATTAGAGGATCGTTGTTTTCCATGCCAGGCGTGTTACGATTTCGAGGCCATTTTGAAACCGATGGACGCTACGTCAGTCAAAACGCAGTGGACACAGCGCCATATTCCCCTGAGTGTCAGCATTTCCACCAACATGCCCGGCTATGACGCTGCGCCCATCTGTTTCGTGTCGTCATGGGACTCCCACGAGTTGATTACCCGGAAGATGGTGTATTTAGAGGAAGTGAGTGCGGCCAATACAGAACTATTGGTGTCCAAGTTCCAGGACATACTGGACCAACTCGACGATCGGATGCCTACACCCGGTGTATCGATCAGCGACGATGAAGAGTCGGGAGTCGGATAACATTCAGCCGCAGGATGTACCTTTACCTAAGCCGTATGCGGAGAAATTGAAAACCCGCTTCCTGCAATACCTAGGCCAGTTACCCGTCCTCGGCTTCAATTCGGGTCGATACGATCTCAACATGGTCAAGGAATTTCTCTACCCTTACTTGGCCCAATCCAATACCATCAAGTCCGTCATCAAAAAGACCAATAATCACATGGCCCTCACCACCACATCACTCCATTTCCTGGATGTACGCAACTACTTAACTCCCAATTATAGCTACGATCAGTGGGTGAGGGCCAATGACTGTGCACAAACCACAGGAGGTTCCCTTACACGTATATGTCGACGCTCGACCGTATGGAGGAAACACAGTTGCCACGCCGGGACGCTTTCTTTGACGATCTGAAGCAGGTGGAATGTTCGGAAGAAACGTACCGGGAACTACAGCAGGTATGGAACGACCAACACATGCCGACCTGGCGAGATTTCCTCACATGGTACAACAACTTAGATGTCGTTCCTTTCCTCGAAGCGGCCGAGAAAATGGTTCAACTGTTCCGGCATCAAATGCACGTCGACATATTCAAGGAGTGCTTGAGTTTACCAGGTCTTGCGCTTCGCCATCTCTTTCAAGATTGTCCTACATACTATTCACTGATACAACAAAAAGACGAGGACATGTATGATTGTTTAAAGCAGAACATCGTCGGTGGGCCCAGCCTTATTTTTCGTCGCTACCACGAGAAAGACGTCACCACCCTTCCAAGTGGAAAACCCTGTGCCAAAATCATTGGATTCGATGCCAATGCCCGGTATCTGTGGTCTCTCGCCCGACCCATGCCCAGTGGTCATTATACGCGCTGGTTGGCGGACGGCCGGCATTTCACACCTCAACGTACGCCGTAGAAACATCTCGCTGACCAGTGGTTGGACTGGGAAGCCCATCGACGGGGAATTTCTATATCTATTATAAAAAATCTTGCTGGGTACCCCGCTACTACAATGGTACATGAGCCACGGACTCGAAGTGACGCGAGTCTACCAAGTGATAGAGTATGTACCGAACGCCTGTTTTGCGGGAAATGCCCACACCATCACGTCTGCCCGTCGTCAAGGGGATCAAGATCCCAGTAAAGCCATCATCGGTGAATCTTGGAAACTGACGGGCAATGGCTACTATGGAAAAACCGTCACCAACCAAGATAAGCACATGAACGTCAATATCTGCACTACTCCACAAGCACGCAAAAAGATCAACTCGCCACTGTTTCGGTCCGTCGACGTCATCGATGACGATACGTATGAAGTCAGTTCAGCCAAGAAGACCATTCGTTACAACTTACCGCTCCAAATTGGATGTATGGTATACCAGGTAGCCAAGCTGAGAATGCTGCAATTTTTATTTGATTTCATGGGTGTGTATTTCAACCCATCAGATTGGCAACTCATGGAGATGGACACAGACTCGGCCTATACGGCCGTCTCTAATGCGGATTGGGAGTCACTCGTCAAACCTGAATTACGTGCGCAGTATGAGGCGGAACGAGACCAGTGGCTACCTCGACGCGACCATTACCAGTACGACAAGCGGGCCTCTTTAAGCTAGAGTGGAGTGGGGATATCATGATCGCCCTATCGTCGAAGACGTACTATTGCTACGGTGGAGATGGAAACAACAAGCTCAGTTGCAAAGGAGTCAACCGGCGCGACCCGGTCATCGACACAGCCCTGTACCTGGACGTGCTCAAAAGCCAGGCCAGTGCTAGTGGCACTAACCTAGGTTTCCGGGTCGTCAATCACCAGATGCGAAAGTACATCCAGCAACGGGATGCATACACCTTTCTCTACCCGAAACGGAAAGTCCTTCCCGATGGACTTGTGAACTCTAATGGACATAGATATTTGGACTCTAACTCGAATTACTCTCTGTATACATTGCACCATGAATTTGTCTAATTGTGAACTATACTCCATTCTTTTGAATTAGTACTCTATATACAACAGTTCGATGAATTGGTCTATATGTGAACTATACTCCACTCAAGTTGAGACTTCTCTCTATATACATACGTGTTCACCTTAATTCTTGTTTGTACCAGTTCCACGTTCTTATATACTTGTTCACCTTACACACTTGTACATACTTGTATATACATTCTTGTTCAAGTTACTTGTTCTCCTTAATAAACATTCGAACTTCACTTGGGTTTTCATGAAGTTTTTATTGAACAACACTACAAGGGAAAAATTCGTACTAACCATGCTCCAGGCAGGTTATATGCATATCAAGGCCTAACGCCTATGTTGGATTTCTGGACATTGATGGGTTACATTTGGCCCCATCCTAGGCCACTGATTTTCCTCAGTCCATTCATTGACTGAATCCCCACATGCCCCACATTGGGCATTATGCTTACACAGAAAACACACAAGACAGAGTATTGAGATATCATTTTTTTATTCAGTGAACAACAACAACGTGAGAACAACCACGTGAAAAAACTGAAGCCCAGAACAGGGGGGCTTGTACATTGAAAGAACTTAAGCCCAGAACAGGGGGCATATACATTGAAAGAAAAGAAGCCCAGAACAGGGGACTTTACGTGAAAGAACTTAAGCCCAGAACGGGGCTTGTACATTGAAATGATCGACGGCCCAGTCATATACGAGTACATCTCGGTCCTCGGCCTTGGGGTACTTGTCAAACATGTGGACAATCGTCTGGATGGAATGTTCCCGACATCGCTGGTACAGGTAGAACACACAGTACTGTCCGCTTACACTACTCAAGTGTCCTTGTAACGTTTGACTGTTCCAACACCACGTCTCTGTGCCTTGATCCATGAAGTCTGTTAAATCGGGATGGAGGGGTGGTAGGCCGTACGGATCAAAGTATTCGCCGGCTCTTCTGCCAAGTACACGGCCACCCAGTGTTGACCGGGCCGATCGTTCGGGTCTGTATTCAGGACGTAAGCAGCAGGATACACACGGTCTAATGGGAAAACATCTCGGGCGGAGGACCGCCTTGAAAGACCGTCCGTGTCCCTGGGTCATTCTCCAGCATGGTGGTAATCTGCTCTGTATCCATGTTAAGTGGCAAAGTCACACAGGACGTTACGGCTTTTATCGATTTGAATAATGTTGTCAAACTCAGCGTAGCAAATCACATTGATGGTTCGCAGTAAAGGTGTCCCGAAATGCATTCCAAGCGTAAGTTCCTTTCTTGACGAGGCTCAGTTGCTGATCGTTGTCTAAGGTGGGCGTGAGATCAAAACAGAACAATGTGTACCCTTTGCCGAAATCGGCTCTACTGATCGTATTTCCTTCGTCTTGGTTGATTTGGCCAGTCGCTGCGAAGAGGTTCAGATAGCTCCGGATGTAATTGTCCGTTCCAAAATTGGGTTGTAAGAGCCGTACCGGTACTTGTTGTCCGTCCACATGCAGGGCCACGAAATTGATGTTGAACGCTTTTAGGTTGAACGGATTCCTCGAGATAGCCCCATTATAACTGACGTTCTTCACACAGGCTAGGGTTAAACGCTTGGGCAAATCTCCCAGGAACAGGTTTTCTTGATTGACAATCATATTCCCTTTAGGAACGGAAAAGACCTTGGTCTGTACTCGTCGAATCGGGTACTGGGCTGGTTTTTTCTCCAAGGCTCTGATGTGCCCCAACTGTACACCTGGGCTCGGTTTAACTTTGCGTACAAACAGACTGGCCTCTTGGAGGACAATGGCATACTCGAGGCCATCACTCGGGGCCATCAAGGCAAACGCAGGCGTAGTCGTATTTTGACAGGTACTCCATTCAAGAGGTATCGGTCCTGCATGAATAAGTCCGCATGCAGACGTCCCATCATATCGACCGAGTGACTCTCTGCTGTGAAACCCATTCTCTCCGTATAGCCGTCATTATCGGGACTCGCCTCCATGTTGCCTGGGGTATCTTGGTAGAATAACGGGGCTGTCAAATACGCCTTTTTAGCGTCACGTCCGTAGGATAACAGTGTTTCGATGTAGGCTCGGTACGGGTACGTGTTTGTTGAGGCGCTCACCAGTTTATCACTGAGCGATATATCCACTTGCTGGAATAGCGAATGAAGCCAGAGATTCACTGGACCCACGGGTGCATCTTCTTTGAGGACTGGCCCATCTTTATTGGTGATCTTGGCTTTCACGTACAGGTACGTATGTGCTAAATCCAGGTAGGTCGTATCAGCGTTGGTGATCGTGAATTCAATGGGGCCTGTGGCTGTAATTACAAGCGTCTGGGCCATCATTCATAATTCAGCCGTCGTCCATTAGAGAATATCCGCGTCCATAATCCAAAGACCTATTCCATATTCCATATAACAGTATTAGCACAAAATTCAAAAAGACAATCATAGAATACAAAAACATAGGCTTGTTTCCTGCAAGAGAGAAGCGGTCAACAGTTTTCAATGATGCCGGCAAGACATCATGATGTTCCAAAAATATCAAATCCGTATCGCTGATCAGTACTCTTAATTCATAATATTCGTTGTAAAGTCTAAAGAATGATGTATCTGTAGTCACGCTTTGATTGTGACTCTTCATCTGAGTACCATGAGGATCTTGAAGTACATGGGCTCATACGGCCCCTAGCCCCGGGTTAAGCGGAATTAGACACAAGTTACGAAACGTAACGCCATAGATCTTGCACGCTACCTCGTATTTTGCTGTCAGCATCAGATATGTATCGCCAAATTTGAGAAACTTTGAGTGGAGGCGCTTGGTGGTGTAGCCCTGTTTTATAAGTTTCTGCAACAATGTTTTGCGACGTTCATTAAAATCGTCAAATTTAACACAGGATCTAGCAAATGCTGCTAGGCGTGATGTGTATACGCCATATGCATGTCCCACTGGAATATTACTGTCCAGAAAGGGATAGTTTACGATGTCGAAATTGTAATCACCTCTTTTGTCATACAGTCGACGAGAGAGAAAGGCCCGCTTCATTTTTATAGAGATATAGGTCTAAATATGATTTGCCTGTAGGGTTATCTGTAGTTTCCTTCAGATCCAGTGAAGGTGGATATATATCCTTCACTGCGTCATTTATATAGCGATTATCCACAGCGAGAAGATCGTCTATATAGCGTTTGGTGAATAAGAAGGAACGGGCTTTGAATGTATCGGTTTTTGAAAGCGCTTGCATATAGTCATATTCATAAGAGAACAGATATAGGTCAGCCAATAGGGGTGCACAATTAGGACCCATTGGAATACCTATATGCTGTTGATATATTGTGTTGCCAAATTTCACATAGATATTTTTAATGAGAAATTCAAGCAACTCTATAAACAAAGAAACTTCCCATGAATGATATCTCTTGTATGTAGAAGAGCTGAAGAATGCTTTATGGCTTCCGACATTAATATATCTACGATCAGTTTTCTTGAACACAGATACTATTAATGAACTTAGACGGTCAATAAGGTCCTGATGAGGGATTGTAGTATAAAGAGTCGAGAAATCCAATGTGGATACATGTCTGTACGGTATGTGACCTTTAGCTTCAAGTTTTTCCATAAGACATTTTGAGTTTTTTAATATCCACATACATTCAACGCCAGGGTTTTTAGAAATAGTGGCGCAATACCTTTCCCAAAATGTTTTTACCTCCTGAAGGGCCCTCGTCAACAGGGTTGAAAGAAGCTTGGTGGTGCAGCTTCTAGAACCAGCTATGAATCTAGCTTTGTATCGTGATTTATGCATTTTGGGAGTCCAGTACACTTTTGGTATATCGTTATGTTTGGTTGGAAGACAAATACCTCTTTCCCTGAGAAACGTTTTGTGATTGTTTAATAAATCTTCCGGAGTGAATGCAGTTTGAGAGTAAGTAGACATATTTGATGACGATATGTTTACACTCAATTCTTCAACCAGCAGCTGGTAATAGTAATATTTACATATGAATATTATATTATTTGGAGCTTTGTCTGCTGGGACTATGACGAATTTATTCTGGAGATTTGCTAGAACTTCTTGCGAATTGGGGCTTCTCAGTACTTGTTTTGCTTGGGGAAGGGTACTTCTGTCAATATGGCAGATTGTTTCAACGACCTTGCTCTAGGTGAGGTCCAGCCAATCAGCGAGTACTGTAGGTTCAACCTTTTCTCGCTTAGACCAATCAATACCGTACTGTTCCAAAACAGACAGGACTATCTTCTGGTCGGCCTTCAGATTTATATTTTTCGGTTCTCTATATTTAGGTCCCTATCAGGAGTAATCTTAGGTCCTTATCACACACCACATCAAGGTCACCAGTCACAACATGTTTACATGGTGTATAGATAAAGTTCGACAATTCACAATCACAACTATAGCCTTTAATGCTGGAAAGGAGCAGATGTTCCACCCATTGACCCTCTTCGGCACTGGTCTGAGTAGGTGAGACTGTCCATAAATCAAATTCACTGTTGGTAGAAGGACAGGACTCGGCATGGATGAAAGCCATCTTTAAGAAAAGATATCCCCGGTCTTCGATGTGTGTCGGCGCTGCGTCGGTCGTCGACTGGTGCGTGGTCTCGGTGGTGCAGGTCTTTTATTCCCTACGGCGCGTTGTGCTTTGGCGACCAAGACGCCTCCTGCTTCTTTAGATCGGCGTTTCAGTGCTTCTTTGGGTGCCGCACCGCCCAAGACATTACCCGCGACTTGCAGTCCACTGCGTGACCCCACGCGTACCAAGGGCAGGAACGTTTTGACGATGCTCCCGAGTATGTTCCCCAGCCCATGTCCTCGTTGCATGCGTGTACCTGCAAAGACCGGAAAGCTACCGCCAGCCTGTTTGGTGTAATGATCGACGTAACTGGATGTATGGCATTGATGAGGGACTATCATTATGCAAAGTGAACTGCTCGGACTTGACGGAAATGAAGTGTCAGCACCACTTTCCCACGCTGGAATGCAATCGGTTGACCGGTGTCGTCTCTTATATCGATGATGATGGAGCTAATATCTGTCTGACTGACCGGTAGATACACGATGTGCCTGGAACTGTGGTTGACTTGAGCTCCATACTTGCCTTTCATCGGGCAGACGCGTAGTAGAGGCACGTTGCTGTCTCCGACAATGTGTGCATCGACCACGTCTGAGTAGATGTACAGGCCATACATACCACCACGCATGTCCATCGGGATGTGGCCTGTCTCACCGGTGGGGCCAGCGTACCCCGGCAGATCAAGACCTAGCATCTGCTGTAGGGTAGGACTGATTTCGAAACACACGTTGGGGCTGAGAGTGAGACAGCCCTTGTCGTTGTGTGCGTTGTAATCGAAGTCCACATGATTTTTGAAGGGAAAAGTTTTTATGGGTTTTGAAGTATTCGTGACGTCCCGTAGAGACTTATAATGCATCAGACTTCTCAGCCCACCGAAGAACTCCTTGGGGGTATCGTATTGGCCTTCGGGGAGGGTGAGTCGGATTTCTTGTCCTTCGTAGGTCACCTCGTACCACACTTCACCACCTCGCACGTTGTACCACGAGTAATGGTATTGGATATCCACGAGTGCACATTTCCAGCGTCCAGGTAAATGCAACGGTTGTGGTAACTGGGTCACGTACTTGGCCAAGGTGTTGTCAGGAAACACATCCAGCGAACTGTTACTGGGTAGTGTGAGGTAAAACATGACGACTGAGCTTTCCTGTTGCTGCTCCCGAGTTTAATACTTCTCCCAGCCCTTGGGTGCTAATCGTCGTGATGGTGTTGTAATACCAGGCCAGCTTGTTTCTTGAACGATGCAGGTACACATTTCAACACTTCGTCTTCGACCCACTGTGGGGCTGTGGGTGGTACCCCTGGTAATGGCGGCTGTTGGAGCGGTGCTGAGGTCGGTGGTGTGTCGTGTGGTGGTGGTGGTGGTACTGCTGGGGTAGAGAGGGTTTTGTATTGGTCCATGAACGTCATGTACCGCTGAAACGTCTCATTGTACTGTTGTACTTTGTCACTGTCGCTTAACCCCGGTCGTTGTAAGATCTGACGCATCTCTTCATCGAGGGTGTTTATCGTCTTCACCGTAGGTGGGATGGGATACGGTGATTGGAGGTTTTGAAGAAGCCGTGGTTCGACGAGGACCATTTTTTTCGTGTGGTTCATTGTCGGCCGAACAGTCTTCCCAATACTGGACCCAACACGGAAGTTGCCAACGGTGCTAAGATGGCCCCGAGAAAACCGCCTTTCTGTAACACCTTTTTCTTTTGTGTTTGAGAGACTCGATTCTGGGCTAAGGTTCGCAGACCTGTCTTATGCTTGGCCAACTGCGCCTTCTGAGCCGGAGTCAGTGGTACGTTGCCTTTTAAGATATTGAGTCTAATCTCACACAAAAAGCGTACAAGGATCAACTCGGTCTTCAATACACGGAGCGGAGCGTGCTTCCGTACTCGAGCAGACATCATGTACAACTAATGCTAGGACCCACAACCCTGCCCTTTTTATCTACCTCAGAGAACAGAGACAAAAATCAATCATGATGTTGTATTAATTCTTTTATTATCCCCAACATCAAACACCCACCCCAGCTGGGGGAACCACTGTGGGTGTGTTTACATTATTTTTGCATGTACACGTGGTGGGTCTCTCCGAGAAAGATACCGGTCCGTAGTCGAAGATGGTCGGGGGTGGCTTGCTTCAGGTCGAAGAGCATATACCCGTGCTGAGGGGTTGTCGCATCTTTGAAGGCTTCCAACGCAAACGCTGTGCGTCCAGGGTACATCTGTCTCGCCAGGTGCAGCAGTTGAGTGGTATCTCTCGCGGTTTTGAAGACCACCAGGTAGTGGGCGTTTAAGCTGATGTTCCGATGTTCTTTGTTTTTACTGAACAGATTCCGCACAATGTAGATGATGCTGAGACGTCGATGGTGACTGCCTTTGGTAAAGAGTTGGGTGACCCGCGCATCCGTCTCCGCCATGCGATCATTCAGAACCATCAAGATGTCCGGTTCCAAATCGGCCAGGTTGGGTAGCCCTTCCACGAACGTGATGTGGGGCATTGCTGCATACGCCGCCTGCCATTCTGCGTAACACCACACGACTCGGGCAATGGGTGGAGTAATCATGCTGTCGGCGTGTTCAAGGAGCTACCGGACGACGGACGGTCCTGCGATGACGCAATGGGTGGAGTAATCATGCTGTCGGCGTGTTCAAGGAGCTACCGGACGAAGGACGGTCCTGCGATGACGCAGGTGAAGGGATGTTGCCACCGGGGGTCCATGGTTGGAGGTGTATCCGCTGTCGTGGTAACCGGCTCTTGTAAATTTCGTACGAGTGAACTGGGGTGGTGGGTACAACGTCGGTCGCCGTTGTCGATGAGCGTTCACTGTGAGGGAAGAGATCCGGTGGGTTTTCAGACGTAGTGGGTGTACTTGGTGTGGAGCTCGGTGTTGACTGTATACTTGGTGTGGAGCTCGATGTGGCTCGTCGACTTTATGACAAAAGAGATGATTACAATTTCGACATCGTAAACTATCCCTTTCTGGATAGTAATATTCCAGTGGGACCTGCATATGGCGTATACATATCTCCCTTAGTAGCATTTGCTAGATCCTGTATTAAATGTGATGATTTTAATCAACGTCACAAAACATTGTTGCAGAAACTTATAAAACAGGGCTATTCCACCAAGCGCCTCCACTCAAAAGTTTCTCAAATTTGGCGATACATATCGCATGCTGATAGCAAAATACGAACGTAGCGTGCAAGATCTATGGGGCTACGTTTCGTAACATGTGTCTAATTCCGCTTAACCCGGGGCTAGGGGCCGTGTGAGCCCATGTACTTCAATATCCTCATGGTACTCATATGAACAGTCACAATCAAAGCGTGACTGAGGTACATCATTTTTAGATGACGACTCTATAACGAATATTATGGATTAAGAATACTGATCAGCGATACGGATTTGATATTTTGGAACATCATGATGTCTTGCCGGCATCATTGAAAACTGTTGACCGCTTCTCTCTTGCAGGAAACAAGCCTATGTTTGTGTATACTTTTGTCTTTTTGAATTTGGTGCTAATACTGTTATATGGAAATGGAATAGGTCTTTGGATTATGGACGCGGATATTCTCTAATGGACGACGGCTGGATTATGAATGACGGACTAGACGCTTGTAATTGTACACAGGGTGTTCATGGTCGAACGTGGAATGAAGGATGATGGCGATGGTGTCTGGTTTTATAGTCGTTTCACCTGGTTGGCCGCGAACCAGGAATTGAAGGAACTGGGTCAGCCTTGCCATTTGACGGAATGAAACAGTTTGCCACGTAGAAATCTGCTCCACCGTGTAGTAGTCTTGCTTTGTTTTTACGACAGGCTGTAATTCCGTCTCGTAAAACGTCCCTAGCGACGGTTCCCATTGAAGATCTTCCAGTTCGTAGACTTGCTGTTGTCGGGGTAGGCCCCGTTTGATCAGGAAGTGCTCATCGCTCCAGTTGGGCAAGTAACATTTTTCAAACTTGCTCTTGACTACAGGGCTACACCACCAAGCGCCTCCACTCAAAGTTTCTCAAATTTGGCGATACATATCGCATGCTGATAGCAAAATACGAGAGTAGCGCAAGACGGCAGCAAGCTGCTTCGTACCTTGTGTCTAATTCCGCTTAACCCGGGGCTAGGGGCCGTATGAACCCATGTAATGTGTTTATGTATACTATGACTTTTTGAATTTGATACTAATACTGTTATATGGAATATGGAATAGGTCTTTGGATTATGGACGCGGATATTCTCTAATGGACGACGGCTGAACTATGAATGACGGACCAAGCGCTTGTAATTTACTGATCCGTACAGGGTCCCCGACCTTGAACATCTCCTTCGGTGCTCGTCGCGATTGCCTGGGATGCAATTACAAGCGTCTAGTCCGTCATTCATAATCCAGCCGTCGTCCATTAGAGAATATCCGCGTCCATAATCCAAAGACCTATTCCATTTTCCACATAACAGTATTAGCACCAAATTCAAAAAGACGATCATAGTATACATAAACATAGGCTTGTTTCCTGCAAGAGAGAAGCGGTCAACAGTTTTCAATGATGCCGGCAAGACATCATGATGTTCCAAAAATATCAAATCCGTATCGCTGATCAGTATTCTTAATCCATAATATTCGTTATACAGTCGTCATCTAAAAAAAAGATGTATCTCAGTCACGCTTTGATTGTGACTGTTCATATGAGTACCATGAGGATCTTGAAGTACTCGCCGGGCTTGGGCTTTATTGCGTTGGGTCACAGTAATGGGGGCTCTTTGTATACTCCGGTGATAGCCTCGATTGTAACCACTCACAAGTTTCGGGAGAACATCGATGTACCGTCTTTTATTCTTACAGGTGAAATATTTATACATGCGGCCTTTGAATGTCCCGTTGAAGATTTCCGCAACGGAAGCCTTGGTCTCGTTGTACGTATGGAAGACGAAGACCTTATGGTTCTTGAGAAAGGCTTGGAACGATCTGTTGAGGAATTCAATGCCTTCGTCGGTTTGCAAATACAAGGGTTTGCGCCCAGTCTTGAAGATGTCCTTGAACGCCGCTATGAGATTCGCCCCCGTTTTCGTCCGGATGGGTACCACCCACGCATACTTCGACAGGATATCGATGCACGTCAAGATATATCGATTTCCATCGTTGTGTTTGGCAAAGGCGCTCATATCGACCAAATCCGCTTGCCATTGGGCATCTAGTCCTCCCACGATGACCCGGTTCCGTAGAAAATGGGGCCGGGCAGCTCGATGTAAGGTATAGGAGTCTTGTTTTTTTAACCAATCTCGGACTTGGGCACGTTGTATTCCCTGGGGTTTGGCCGCCCGATAGAGAGCCGACAATGCACTATACGCAGCCGGACTGTCTCGGGACTAGTATAAGTTATCCAACACCTTCTCCCAGCGCTTCATGGTGACAAAATGATGATGGAGTCAGTCAGTCAGTTTTGAATTTGGGTGGCGCATGCAATCCGTTAGGATTATGCGCGCCAGTGTCATTGCATTAAATTGAAAAAATAAAACAGATTTTAAAAACACAATAAAAAGTGTTAAAAACGGTGTGTTAAAAACAACAACGGAGGAAATATATAAGGAAACTAGACAGATGTATGTATAAGAAAAGAAAATTATATATAATTGACTAGATATTAATTTAAATATGCTATTAAAAAACAACATATAGAAAAACCGACTCCAAAGGCGTTATTTATAGACATAAACGGAATGGGAAATAATCGTAACAACAACCATAATACACCAACGACCCTATTTATAAAATAATATACAACTAAATTAAAAAAGGCCAATATGGTACATGCATATTTCATTTTTGACTAACTTGATTTAACTCAATATATAATTAAGATGAATAGGTGGAAAATTCAAAACAATAATCGGTATGGTGAATAAACATCTATGCTCACCCTGATGAAGACCGTGACCGATGACCTCGTAGTATCATCAGACACCAATGTCCAACCAGGACAAGCAAAGACGTTATTTAAAACAAAACTGTTCACCCCCTCCCAACCCTTTAAGCATAGATAATGAAATGAATAATTAAAAACAATAATTGATATAACATCCATACTCCTCCCGAAAAAATACCGCGAATGATGACCTACAAAAGTATCATCAAACACTAATATCCAATTAGAAGAAGCACGGATATCTTAAAATGTACTCTTTTAATCGAGCAGAGATAATTTAAAACCACCAATAGGAAAGTATATGTTAAATTGTTATTTAATATTCCTCAGCTAATTTTTGAAAATTTAAAATTATATGCATGTACCATTAGAGTAACCTAGACTAGATATTAAACTCTATAACAGAATGATAAAATCAATATAAAAACCTGCGGGTGTCTAGTACGGAATAGTTGCAAAATCTCTTAGAACGTATCATAAATCTAGACACTGCCGCAAACACTTTATCCCTATTTTTAGGGGGATTCAACATAGAATCAAAAGTTGGATTAAAATCACCAGCAAGTATAAGTTCGTCAAAAAGTAATTGTCGTTGGTTTGTATACCGAGTACAATGAAGTAAAAAATGACTAATAGTCTCTTCGAGATCACATGAGTCACATAAACCATTATCGTGAATGTTACGTTTATGAAGATAAAAATTGAGTGGAATGTGACCAACTAAAAGTCGAAACATGAGTACTTCAACCCAACGAGATTGTAAATTTAATATACCACCTTTTATAGAAGGTTGAAATCTATAATAAAATCGACCTTTATCTGAATTATCCCAAAGATCTTGCCATAGCGAATTAAAATGGGGATATAAACAAGACATTGCTTCTGATGATGGAGCCGGAGAGTATCGCTTATTTATAACGAGGTCGAAGTTTCTACCACCGTTGTATATATCCTAGGTTGACTGAGTCTAGCCGGATAGTCTATAGCCTCGTCGTCTGGCTCCACTTCATTGCTAGAAATGTGTTCATTGGGTTCAGCCAGCGCGTCCTCAATAGCACGAGACCACCCCAACTCGTCTGATGACCGCTCGTCTGGTGTAAATAGCTGGTCCACAATAGGCACCACTTTCTCTAAGGCCGTGCAAAGATCGGGGTCTAGGGTGAAGCTTTGCGTAGGATCGTGGTAACGCCCAAGACGTGCAAAGAAGGGTCCACGGTGTACGTAGTTGGCTTTCCCGATGTGGATGAGGTTTCCGTCGAGCTCACCGCTTAACACCCGTTTAAATTTGGTCCAGCCATCACGGTGTAGCGTAACCCTATTCGATGTGGACTCCGGACCACAGGTCAAGTTGACTTTAAATGCGGAATATATACTACTGACCACTCCCAATCAGAGAGTGCACATTTGACCATATAAAAGTTGTTAAACGTGTTGACCAAAAAAGCCTCGTCAAAACGGTTTTGACATAAAATCGTATAAAGACATATATATTTGTTTTTGAAAAAATCGTTTTTCAGGACAGTTTTGGAATAGTACATGTTTCCCTGATGCCGTTCAGCCGCCGAAGAGGCAACAGTGCAACTTGCCGGGAATTGACAGTAAGTATTGGGTCCACTGAAAATCATTGATTCCCTATACATATAAAGGCACAACAATTCTATCATTTTCTGTTCTTTTTCTTTTTCTACATTTTCTTCTCTGCAGCGTGTATAGCAAACTGAAATCTGCAAATGACTACCATTCCTCCGTGATATTGATCATATATCAAAACCTTTCTAATTTTCTCCATATAAAACTTCATAATTGCATAAAGTTACGTCATAATGTTCTGGTGTTCTCGAGAACAAAGGCCAACAGGGCTGGATAAGGTCATAACGTTGTGTGTGGGCTAACATTCGGTGAGTTGACTGAGAATGGGATAAGGCAATTCACCTACTGATCCATCTTTTCTCACTTTATACGACTTCATTGAAACAAACATATTGAGTTTTAAGAGTCATTTGAAATGTGATATATTGAAAATCAAAGCGAATTATGCTAAAAAATTTGTGAAATTCAGTTATATACGCGGTAAAAAATATTTGAAGACAACCGTTAATTACAAGCTCTAATTAAAATGGACCAACTTCACGGTCATAAAATCTCTGCAGCAAACAGCTTATGCAACTTCAAGAGACAGTAAGTATTGGGTCCACTGAAAATCGTTGATTCCCTATACATATATAGGGTCTGTGGTCTCAGTAAGACTTTTCCAGTCACAAGGGGAGTCCACCAGGGCAGTGTTCTTAGCCCGATACTATTTAACCTGTTCATCAATGATCTTTTAGAAGCTATGGAAAGCGAAAGCTCACCCTCTGTATGGGACTCTCCAGTCCACTGCTTAGCTTATGCTGATGATATTGTCTTACTTTCCCTCAATGAATGTGATCTGCAGGCCAAGCTAGATAGACTCAGTGAATACGTTAAAAAATGGGGGCTATCTATTAATGTAGAGAAATCAAAAATTGTTGTTTTTGGGCAAAACCAAAAAAGTAACCGTATATACCATATTGGAGAACAAAGAGTTGAATGCGTCAACTCCTACAAATATCTGGGCCTAGTGCTACATAGTAATGGGAAATTCAATAGAGCTATATCTAATTTGGCAAGCAGAGCAAGCAAAGCATTGTACTATATTAGACATGCCTTGAACTTTCATAGTATTAGACCAGAGTTGTCATGCAAACTATTTGATTCTATGATACAGCCTATCCTCACTTATGGGTCAGAGGTCTGGATAGGATACCTTAATGAATCCAAGGATGTGGTTAAACTCATCAACGCCCCAAGTGACAATCAACGGGTTCACGTAAAATTTTGTAAAAGCATCCTTGGGGTACACCCTAAAGCTGTGAACATGGCAGTACTAGGGGAATTAGGACGCGCCCCAACTAACCTCTATGCAATCTCAAGTAGCGTAAACTTTCTACTTCATATACTCAACTCTGATCCATCATCTCTGGTGTATAAAGCTCTTTTGGAGCAAGCTGAGGATAATAGAGTTAACAACTGTACGAACTGGATTAGTTATATTAAACATGCTCTAGCAGAGGTAAACTCTTACCATATCTGGGAGAATCTTGGATGTCAAACACCGAAAGCCACAAGTAAATATATTAAATCCAAACTCCTAGAAAAATTTACTGACTTTTGGAAAGATCAATTAAATCAGTCAACTAAACTGGAAACCTATCGCTGCATGAAAAAAACCTTAAGCATGGAACAGAACATAATGGCAGTGACTAACCGACATCAGCGCACAGCATTAATAAAACTCCGTATTAGTGCGCATAAATTAAAAATTGAAAGTGGAAGGTACACAAATCCCAAGACTCCCAGATGTGATAGAGTTTGTGAGACCTGTGATACAGTGGAAGACGAACAACATTTTCTGTTACACTGTAAAAAACATGAATCTCGTAGACGGGACTTCCTCCAAAGCATTAAACACATTATAGATGTTAACGGTGACCCTGGAGAAGTCTTCAACACTTTAATGGTCTGTGAAAATGTAGTTGTAACAAAAATATTAGCAAAGTTTGTGCACGAGTGCTTTTGCCAAGAACAGTAAAATTTGACTGGCATAAAATTATCTGTGATATTCTATGGTGCGATACCCAACATGGGCTATACTCTGTGATATTTAAGTGGATACAATTGTGTTACAACCAGCATGCTTGTTAAATTGTCCTGTCCATGTACTTCTGTATTAACCTTGTTGTTGGTGTTGTTAATGTGAAGGTCTGGTAACACGTTTAACCATTTGTTCCAATGTGTCTTAATGTCTGTATTTGTATGTTCAATTTTATTCATTCTATGTATGCGTTTTTAGCCAAATGTTGGCACAAACTTCACGCAATAAATTATCTTATCTATCTTATAAAGGCACAACAATCTTGTTCTGTTGCTTTTGTTAACTTGGTTGAACAATATGAACACTTTTCCGCTACAATGGTTGAAAGTTTGATGTTTTTAATCCCTATAGTCCCGTGTGTGTCCAAGAAGGACTTTACCTATCGACTTTTGGAGAATGGAAGTGTTGAAGTTGACCTGGCACGGAGACTGAAACACAACTGTACTATCAGCTGTAAATATGCTGGCGAGCCGGCCTCGTGTCAACCAGAAAAGGATGATCGAAAATCCATCTCAGGTACAGTACAATGCATTCTACCAAACTTTTTACAGCACCGCCGGAAATTTTCTGACTGTTCCGCGAATCTTATTGGGGTCCTTTTGAGGTTATTTGCATAAACCTAGATGCAAAGAGAATGTCGGCCCTGATGTGTCCTGTCCATTTTTTCGCATTATTGTTGTCTAAATGGACGATGTATTTTTGCCAAAATTATTAGGTACTGGATACCAGCATCGGAGAAAAGTGCATTTAAGCAAAATCTGCTGTTTCGAAATCAAATGATAATTTTTGTTTCTACAAATAGATATAAGAAGATTGGTCGGTACCGAAATGATCCCTCCACAAACACTTGTCGTTGTTACATGTAGCAACGGCCCAACAACAGTTTCGGATCAATCCTTGACATCTGGGTATCGATTCGAACTGAGTTCAGAAGACATAAATGTTTCGGAACATATTTAGAAATGAAACTCAATCATGTTAATATAAACAAACATGCAGTTTCTTTCATAGTAAAATTAGTGTTCTGGATATATATGGTCCCTGGTTACAGTGTACTCACAGTTAATGGCCCAATTCACATTATTGAGCGAACATTATTGAGCAAGCCTGTCTGTTCACTTACCCGTATTTGAAGCTGAACAGCTACACTGGCATGGGTTAAATAATCTGCCCTATCTATTAACCAAGTCGAATAATTTTTACTGGCGACAACTGACATATTTCTTGCCAAATTATACATTATTCTACGCAGAATGACATTTTCTTTGAATGGAGAGAAATATGGAAAATATGTACAAAATTATGTCAGTTATATCACCAGTTCAAAATAATCTCCTGGGTTATTAGACAGGGCAAAGTGAAATTGTTCAACCCAGTAGCTAATAAGTCACCCGTGGGTCAGTGTTCTCTCGGCGATGTGCAACTGAGCCATTGTGAACAATTCACCAAAAAAAAGATACACTACTTTTAAATCCAAATGTCGTAAATTTGTAATGGCTCAGGTACCAAAGTTTGTTTAAACTTATGATTGTCTGTGATAAAACCGCTGTAGTGTAAGTGATATAACTGTGATATGCACATTTATATTGTGTGATTGTTTTTTCATGTATATATTTTTTTTTGCTATATTTTTAATGCTATTGGCTCCATTGTAAAACAGTTGATATAACAGACATGTATTCCTAATAAAACTGAAACTGAACTGAAACGACCTATTCACTCGGCTAACGTGGGCCACACAGCCAGGCAATGGACTGATATAACATACAGCATATACGCTAGTAGTATATAAAATACGCACAGGTCACTGGCGCCTCACTGAGCATGCGCGAGGAACCGAAAGTGGTCTTCTCCGCAGGTCTTGAGGAGGTCATGAAGAGGTGTGCGCATGAGTGTTCTGCGCAAGTGTATGACGTCACTTCCGGTCTGCGTGAATCGGGTGTGACCTTATGACATGTATTCTTCCTCGGTGATGCGGTCTGGCGGTGATGCGGTCTGCCTCCGCGGACAGAAAGTAGTCCCAATTACGTGGGTTTTCGTGAGAATGTTCGGCAATCTTCAGGGGCGAGAGGGGTCCCTAGTGGACTGATTAGGTCGAGTAGGTGTCAAAGTGAAGCGTTCCTCCAGGGCTATCCAGTCATGGGTGGGTGCATGTAAGATTAGGATTTGTCCCGAAACTATAAAAAGCGGAACACGGACTTTACCCCTACAATAGGGGAAAACTCCTATCAACCCTATCCCAAAAGGCTAATATCGGTCCCTGGCTTATCGGGGCCTGCTGATAGAGGTAGGGTGGGAGAGTGGGTGTATGTAAAAGTTTCTCCAGAAAAAAAAAACCGGAACACGGACTTTACCCCTACAATAGAGGAAAACCCTATCCCATAGGGCGAATATCGGTCCCCGGGCTTATCGGGGTCTGGGTGCATGGGTGGGTGCATGTAAAATTAGGGTACTCATCATACATCCGGGTTTTTGCAGGTCACGTGGTTTGGTGGGTCTGCGCAAGTGTGTGACGTCACTTCCGGTTTTCAGAATGACCAGGAAAAGAAAAAAAAATACCTCCGAACACAGAAGAGTTCCAATTTTTTCAACATCCAAGTTTTCCCCGGCCCGGCCCGGCCCGGCCGCAGCGCGCGCGGGTTATCCGGCCGCAAGCGCGCGCGCGCGGGTTAAAGGGAAGTTTCGGAAGTGTGCAAGGGCACTATATCACATCGAGGTATATATTTCATACAAGTATAGCGGAAAGCGGTTGTCGTGAATAACAAGTTCAGCAATGTTTATACATATTATCCCCAATATTAGATCATACCCGCCCTGGCTATGTTTAGTATGTTCACAGCAAAACAAATTGAAATATCAAACACCATGTTTTATTATTTAACGCACCGTCACATTAGGTACAAGTATTTACTAAGCTCAAGTCAACGATCAGCATGTAGACATAGAGCGTATATACGGCATGTTATGCTATTCATCAGTGCAAGGGTGACGCATTCAGTCGATGGGTGTGGTTGGTCAGCTAGCTTGGTAACGAAGAACGTAACATTGGTCACCCTCTCTACGACCCATTGTGTGTTGGGGCGTTGACGTTGTGCCCATCTCAAGGGATCCACGGTGTCCAGTTTCACCAGCATCGTCTCTAGCGACGCCCAGTTAATGATGGTGAACGGTTGGTCAAACACATGGCTGTTGTTACTGGCATAATAATACCGTAACTGGTCCGTCTCTTTGTGACGTAAGATGTACCCGAAAGCGACATTCAATCTGAAGCCCGTAGCTTGGTCATTGAAAATGGCTTCCACGTAGCTGCGTAGAGGTAACAATGGAGTATAGTTTTGTCCCATTACGTTCCAGGTTAAACAGGTTCAGTTCGCCCCTGAAAAACTGACCTTCTTGTACTTTAGCCTGGAACTACACACTGATGTTTTTGATTACCACTCCTCCCACTTCACGTGAAATGTACCAAACCACACTCATGACCAAATGATTTTTGAGAACGTAAACTGCCTTCTGAGACGAGCACTTTTCAACCGTCTGAGCTGGTCACGTGGGTATCGTCGTTTGATTGTGTCCTGAAAAGAACACAGGCTCGCGACTGTCACAATTTTTTTAGAAATTAATCGACACTTACTAAGTTAGCGAACACAATAAAAGTTAGTTATGATATTGTCCAGTAATAACACAACTGAGCATTTAATGCGGGATATGAACATCCACCTTTGGCGGAAGTGACGTCATTTACTTCATTTTAACCTAAAGGAAGGAAAATTTTGAAACCCTTGACACCACAGATAGGTCAATATCTGAAGAAGTACTGAGGGTAATATTATAGCCAAGCTCCAAAAAATAAATATTTTGCAGCTAATTCTGTAACCTACCCCCCATCTTTCAATCAGTGAAATTTGACATATACACTTTATAAGTCCTAATGCGCTAAAACCTCTTTCAGATAAAGTTAGGGAGTAATCTGGGCACAATTCCCCATATATGTATACCACGTCCTATAGGACAGTCAAGGAAGAAAGTGATCTAATCATAGGCTTATCAATGGAGATAACTCCATCAGTCAAAAGTGATTTGCAGAACGCTGAGAGCTAAAATAGAAGAGAATTTGTGAAATTTTAGCCTGCGAATCTAAGTAAATTTGCTGACTGGTCGGGAGATCGATTGCAAATTTAAAGGTAAAATTGTCTCCGACTGAAATCTTTGTCCATATTCATCTGGTTCATATAATCAGACCAAACTGCGGAACATAATGACCCTCCCTTCCTCCCTCCCAGACTTGCGAGCTTGTGGAGGGGAGGGGGGGGTGTTTTTCGAGTTATTTTTAGTAATTATACCACTGTGATATCTAGCATTTCCCTTCATCAGCATCCTCTAACGGGACGAAATAAAAATTAACTGCAAAATTAGGATCGCCGTGGAGTTAGAACACCACATCTCAGGTGGAATACACAAAGTTTGATAAAAAACACCTATTTCGGGTCTATCGTCTAGGATTCCCCTAAAGGGCCTCATGTGTATGAAATTCACGAGTTGCTCAGCATTTTCATCGATACTAATTATTCCAATTAGATAATATTGCCAAACATTGATGACTGAATGAAATATGAATCAGCAAGCTCCGTCTTTATTTCACATCTGTAGGTAACAATGAAGTATAGTTTTGTCCCATTACGTTCCAGGTTAAACAGGTTCAGTTCGCCCCTGAAAAACTAACCTTCTTGTACTTTAGCCTGGAACTACACACTGATGTTTTTGATTACCACTCCTCCCACTTTGCGTGAAATGTACCAAACCACACTCATGACCAAATGATTTTTGAGAACGTAAACTGCCTTCTGAGACGAGCACTTTTCAACCGTCTGAGCTGGTCACGTGGGTATCGTCGTTTGATTGTGTCCTGAAAAGAACACAGGCTCGCGACTGTCACAATTTTTTCAGAAATTATTCGACACTTACTAAGTTAGCGAAACACAATAAAAGTTAGTTATGATATTATCCAGTAATAACACAACTGAGCATTTAATGCGGGATATGCTTACCACGAACATCCACCTTTGGCGGAAGTGACGTCATTTACTTCATTTTAACCTAGACCGTCGAGGTCGGTCAGTGGGAAATTGTAGATATCTGGAATAGGGCGATCACGGTGGAAAACGTGCCGTATCATCAGCCATTGGCGCCGATAGATGTCACTCTCTGGATGGGCGTCCTGTAACAGATAGCTAGGAACATCCACTGCATCTTCCAGAAAATGCTCGATATCGTCAGGCGTATCACTGGCAACAGTAATTCTAGGGACTGGCTGGATATCTAGGCTCTTCTGAACTGTGGGTATAGACGGGCTCTCTGTGATCGCATCACCACTAGCATTCGTCGTCACTGGGACATCCCGGGCTCATCTTCACTGGGTCTAACCCTCCTGGGCGTCTCTTTAGTGGGAAGTTGTCGCCCAACCCGTAGAGACGGGGTATGAATCAAACGCTGATGCCGTCTTAACTGACTGGGTCGTTTGTCGTCCCAATCGTTACGTTGTTCCGTCGTCCCCTCGTGGAATGAGCCTTCGTGGCGCAGTAAATTATCCTCCCGATTGAATGACCGTGCGCAGGTTATAAAAATATACCGTGCATCGTTGTGGGTGGAGGCCTCGTGGCGTCGTAAATTATCTAGACGAGCAAACTGCTTCTGGCAAGTTGTGCAAGTGAACATCTTAGTGGTTGACAGAGTGTCGGATGAAACGGCCAGGCCGTTTCACTTTTATAGCACGCTTGCTGGTGATCGACTTTTAGCACACTTAGTTCATCTACCTCCAACTCGAGGACCGAGATGCACTGGTGTACGACTGAGCCGCATTGCGCGCGCGCGCGCGCGTGCGTGCGTGTGTGTGTGTGTGTGTGTGTGTGTGTGTGTGTGTGTGTGTGTGTGTGCAGTGGATTTTAGATCCAGGACCTTGTCAACATCCGGGTTTTCCAGTGGGTTTTCCCATCGTTCCTCCGTCTTCCATCCGGGTACTGTGGTTTTACATCCGGGTCCTCATCTTACATCCGGGGTTTTCCATGTTTACTGTCACGCGACCGGCAATGACCTATAACCGCTGACATGAGCTTTAACTTTTAACCTTTTAACCTTTTAACCTTTAACATCCGCATGTAAGCACACCCATAGCGGTTCCTCCAGCGTGGATGTGCTGTGATGGAAGGGCTAATAAAAGGATTGACCTGTAATCTTTGTTGTTGTTGCTCTCTTTGTTGGACTAACCAATCAGAATAGTACGTAACACGGATTACACCCGTAGAGCTACGTATAGGTGCGCATGTGTGACATGGTCTATAAAACACGCCCCTCTGGATCCCACACCCCCATTCCTACGGTTGCAGAGCCATGACGGACACCCATCCCTATGCGACTCGCATTTTACAGCATGCGACCGTGGTGAATTCACTCACGGATTACCGAGCAGTGGTTCGGTGCATGTTTGCAGATGGCGACGACAACGAGGAGCGACGCCAGATCCTGAAAGAGTTCACAGAAGCGGTCCTCGACATAGTGCACTCGATGGAGAGGTGTGCTATCACTCATCACTACTGGACTATGACAGCCATCCTTGATGCCCGGACTATGGACCACGAGCGCTCACGCCGGAACCAGCGACGGTTCGTTGGCCTAGTAATGGTCTTTGCCCTATTGACCCTGACGCTGTGGCAATGACAACGACAGAAAAAGAACGGCTCTTCAGAGCCTCCACATATGTGCTTATGTGCAACCGATATATACGAGGGTCAGTCACAGTGTGCGTCATTTACCGATCGCCATTGCGTCAACCATGTCACCGAGGGACCTGACCATAAATACTAGAGACAGTCAGAGTGTGTGTCATTCACCGTCCGCCATTGGGTCAACCATGTCACAAGTCCTATGAGCCATCCTTCCCCTTACACCCCGGGTGGGGTTACACGTCTATGAAGATAAAGTCACCATCGTTGAAGACCATGGAGATGTTTGCTGGTCGCGCGCTGAGACCGTATCGAATACAGTTACGCTACACCGTCACGGCTGGACCAAATTCAAGCGGGTGTTGAGTGGTGAGCTCGACGGAAACCTCATCCACATAGAAAATGCCATCTACGTACACCGTGGACCCTTCTTCCCACGGCTGGGCCGTTACCAAGACCATACGCGAGGCTTCACCCTAGACCCCGATCTGTGGACAGCCTTCGAGAAAGTGGTGCCTATTGTGGACCAGCTGTTTACACAGGACGAGCGGTCAGCTGTTCAGTTGGAGTGGGCTCGTGTCCTGAGTGAAGCCAATGAACAAATTACCAAACCTAGCAATGAAGCGGAGGCAGACGACCATGCCATTGATTATCCGACTAGACCCAGTCAGCCCAGTGACATGACCACCCGATCCTTGATCTCACGTCATAAACTTTTTCTCCCTATAAATACGAGACAGTCAAATATTGTACCATTCACGTACTGACCATGACGGAGCATATAATACGGGCGTTTCTCAGCTTGACCCCCGAGATCTTCCTGCACATCTATGCGGATAAGGTCGATATCATGGAGGAGGTGGGAGGCATCTGTGATGCAGACCCTACACAACCGTGCCCGGCTCACATTCGTCTGTCCCGGGAGGGCTGGACCAAATTCAAACGGGTGTTGTCTGGTGAACTGGACGGCGACCTCATCCACTTGTGTCACGATGTGTACATCCGACGCGGCCCTTTCTTTGCTCAATTGGCTCGGCTAGATGGGGGTACAGTGCATTTTACCCTTCACCCTGTTCTATGGTCTGCATTGGAAGTTGCCGTGGAAAATGTGGATCAAGTACTTACGGAGGAAGAGCGGTCATCAGACGAGTCGGACTGTCATTTACCATGGACAATGTGCTGGCAGAAGCCAACGAAGAAAAAAGAAATAAACTCCGGCCCAATATATACCCGTTATAAATACACAATAGAGCCAGGGTCCATGATCATTTGTCACGATGAAGAGCTGGGAAAAGGTGCTGGATAACTTATACTACAGTCCGACATTGGTTAAACAAACAAGACACCTATACCTTACATCGATCTGTCCGTCACGATTTTCTAAGGAACCGGGTCATCGTGGGAGGACTAGATGCCCAGTGGCAAGCGGATTTGCCGATATGAACGCCTTTACCAAACACAACGATGGGAATCGGTATATCTTGACGTGCATCGATATCCTGTCGAAGTATGCGTGGGTGGTACCCATCCGGACGAAAACGGGAGCGAATCTTATAGCGGCGTTCAAGGACATCTTCAAGACCGGGCGCAAACCCTTGTATTTGCAAACCGACGAAGGCACGGAATTCCTCAACAGACCGTTCCAACAGTTTCTGAAAGCCCAGAAGGTGTTTTTCTTCCATACGTACAACGAGACCAAGGCTTCCGTTGTTGAAAGGTTCAACAGGACATTCAAAGGCCGCATGTGTAAATATTTCACCTATAAGCATACAAGGCGGTACATCGATGTTCTCCCGAAACTTGTGAGTGGTTACAATCGAGCCTATCGCCGGAGTATAGAGAGAGCCCCCATTACCGTGACCCAACGCAATGAAGCCCAAATCCGTGTATTGTACCTCAGGCAATCGCAGCGAACGCCGAAGGAGGTGTTCAAGGTCGGGGACCCTGTACGTATCAGTAAAGTCAAATGTCAATTTGAGAAAAGTTACTTGCTCAACTGGAGCGATGAGCACTTCCTGATTAAACGGCGCCTACCCCGACAGCAGCGAGTCTATGAACTGGAAGATCTTCAAGGAGAATCGTTGCTAGGGATGTTTTACGAGACGGAATTACAGCCTGTCGTAAAAACAAAGCAAGACTACTACACGGTGGAGCAGATTTTGAAAACGGAACGTCGACGTGGCAAACTGTTTCATTTCGTCAAATGACAAGGCTGGCCCAGTTCCTACAATTCCTGGGTCGCTGCCATCCAGGTGAAACGACTATAAAGCCAGACACCACTGCCGTCATCCTTCATTCCACGTTCGACCAGGGTGCTATGGACAAACAGCAGCTGCCTCTGAACACAGCGTCTCTCAAAACGCGCAAAGCGCAAGTGGGCTTTGTGGTGATATTGCCAACCCTGCTGAGTGTGTTGTACGGAGGTGTGTTTTACGACGTAGCCTATCTCAGCACTCTACTTAACCAACTTAGAACTCCAGTTGTGAGTGGCAGTCAAACCAGTCTATAGACCTTCTCTACACCAGTCAACCCCGTGATCGAAACGAGCCCAGTCATCACCACCACCACACCACGTGTACAAGCCACACCAAGTATACAGTCAACAACTACACCAAGTACACCCACTACGTCTGAAAACCCACCGGATTTCATCACTCACAGTGAACGCCCATCGACAACGGCGACCGACGTTGTACCCACCACTCCAGTTCACTCGTACCAAATTTACAAGAGCGGATTACCACGACACCGCATACAGCTCAAGCCATGGACCCTCGCGACATCCCTTCAATTGCGTCATCGCAGGACCGACGGGCTCCGGCAAAACGCACTTCGTCAGGAAGCTCCTTCAATACGCCGATAGCATGATCACCCCACCTATTGCCCGAGTCGTGTGGTGTTACGGAAAATGGCAGGCAGCGTATGCAGCAATACCCCGATATGATGCCAGCCTGGCCGATTTGGAACCGGACACCTTGGTAGTTCTGGATGATCTCATGGGGGAGACGGATGCGCGCGTCACACATCATCGACGGCTCAGCATCATCTACATTGTGCAGAATCTGTTCAGTAAAAACAAAGAACATCGGAACATCAGCTTAAATGTTCACTACCTGGAGGCCTTCAAAAACCTGAGAGATAAAACTCAACTGCTGCACCTGGCGAGACAGATGTATCCCGGTCGCACACCATTTGCGTTGGAAGCCTTCACAGATGCGACAACCCCTCAGCACGGGTATATGCTCTTCGACCTCAAGCAAGCCACCTCCGATCACCTTCGACTACGGACCGGAATCTTTCCCGGAAAGACCCACCACGTTTACACGCAAAAATAATGTAAACACCCCAGCTGGGGTGTGTGTGTTTGATGATGGGATAATAAAAAGAATTAATACCACATCATGGTTGACTTTGTCTCTGTTCGATATTCAGGAGGTAGCCCGCAAAAGGATAAAAAGAGCAGAGTTGTGGGTTCTAGCATTAGTTGTACATGATGTCTGCTCGAGTACAGAAGCACGCCCCGACGCTCCGTGTATTGAAGACGGCCAACCCCGAGTTGGTCCGAACCATTGTACGCGGTGCGGACCCTGACCTTGTACGCTGTCTGTGCGAGATCGGGTACAGCCTGTTACAAGGCAACGTACCACTGACTCCGGCTCAGTAGACCAAGTTGACCAAGCATAAGACAGGTCTCCGAACCCTAGTCCAGAAGCGAGTCTCTCAAACACAAAAGAAAAAGGTGTTACAGAAAGGTGGCTTTCTCGGGGCCATCTTAGCACCGTTGGCCGCTTCCGCGTTGGGTCCAGTATTGGGTGGGCTCTTCGGCCGACAATGAACCACACGAACAAAATAGTCCTCGTCGAACCACGGCTTCTTCAAAACCTCCAATCGCCCTACCCTGTCCCACCTACGGTGAAGACCATAAACACCCTCGATGAAGAGATGCAACAGATCTTACAAAGACCGGGGTTAAGCGACAGTGAGAAAGTACAACGGTTCAATGAGACGCTTTAACGGTACATAACGTTCATGAACCAATACAAAACCCTCTCTACCGCAGCACCTCCACCACCACCACGCGACACACCGCCAACGTCAGCACCGCTCCAACAGCCGCCATTACCAGGGGTACCACCCACAGCCCCACAGTGGGTGGAAGACGAAGTTCGGAAGAGTGTACCTGCATCGTTCAAGAAACAAGCTGGCCTGGTATTACAACGGATGAAACAGAATCCTAACATGACTTGGAATGGTAAAGGCGAACTACTGGTACAGACCCACATGACGGACTTAGTGAATACAAGCGTCTAGTCCGTCATTCATAATTCAGCCGTCGTCCATTAAACAATATCCGCGTCCATAATCCAAAGACCTATTCCATATCCATATAACAGTATTAGCACCAAATTCAAAAAAGACAATCATAGTATACATGACCTGATGGCGTCAACGCAGGTCGCACACGGATCCTCGAAGATAGGAGGTCTTCGCTCGAAGGCCTGAAAGACATGCATGTACCACAGGAATTGCTGGGGAAGCCTCAGCACTGGGCTTGGATGCAGCGAACCCAGCAATCGCCTGCTTTGTGCCCACTACCTTCTTGGGAAGCCGAATGGGAACCGGAGTCACCCCCAAAACACCACAACAACGGGCACCTTCTTTTCACTCCTTTAAAAAAACACCCTTGATCAAGACACCCCACATCTCCAGAGCCGTGACACGTAGCAAGTCACAGCGACGAACACGACGCCGGACACAACCGCCCAAGGCCTGGAACACCTATTAAAACCAACAGCAGCAGCAGGACAGCTCAGTCGCCTTGTTTTACCTCATCCTACCCACTAACAGTTCGCTGGATGTGTTTGCTGACAACACCTTGGCCAAGTACGTGACCCAGTTACCGCAACCGTTGCATTTACCTGGACGATGGGAATGTGGCCTCGTGGATATCCAATACCCTTACTCGTGGTACAACGTGCGAGCTAATAAAGTGTGGTACGAGGTAGCCTACGAAGGAAAAGACACCCGACTCACCCTTCCCGAAGGCCCATACGATACTCCCAAGGAGTTCATGCAGGGGCTGACAAGACTGTTGCATTATAAGCCTCTACGGGAGGTCACGAACACTTCAAAACCCATAAAAACCTTTCCCTTCAAGAATCACGTGGACTTCGATTACAACGCACACAACGACAAGGCACAGATCATACTCACCGCCAACGTGAGTGTCGTACTGAGTCCTATCCTACAGCAAATGCTGGGTCGCACTCACCCGACCTACACGGGTCCATCCGAGGACCATGGCCAGATCCCGATGGATATGCAGTCGGGTATGCACGGACTCTACGTCTACTCGGACGTGGTCGACAACCACATTGTCGGAAATATAACAACACACCTCTGTTACGGGATCAAATCACCCACAGTTTCACCCACATGCTCTACCTACCCGTACGACAAACCGACATCAACACTATCACGGTGGATATAAGAGATAACACGGGACGACCGGTGGCATTCGAACGAGGAAAAGTGGTGCTGACACTTCATTTTCGACAAGCACGTGCTCCCCACTTTGTATAATGAAAGTGGCCTTCCGGTATTTGCAGGTGCACGCATGCAACGAGGACATGGGCTGGGGAACATACTCGGGAGCATCGTCAAAACGTTCCTGCCCTTGGTGACGCGTGGGGTGAAAGCAATCGGCAAACAAGCGGTATGCAGTGGACTGCAAGTCGCCGGTGATGTCTTGGGGGGTACGGCACCCAAACAAGCCTTGAAACGGCGGGCCAAAGAAGCAGGAGGCGTCTTGGTCGCCAAAGCACAACGCACCGTAGGGAATAAAAGACCTGCACCACCGAAACCACGCACCAGTCGACGACCGACCCAGCGACGACGCACATCGAAGACGTAGAATATCTTTTCTTAAACATGTCCTTAATCCTGCCCCTCCACCAACAGTGAATTTGATTTGTGGACCGTCCCGCCCACACAGACCAGCGCCGAACAAGGATTATGGGTGGAGCATCTCCCGCTTTCCAGCATCAACGAAACAGGGCCCATCGAGTTCACCATCAGTAATGCGGATACGGCCTATGTGGATTTAGCCCATAAATACTTGTATGTGAAAGCCAAGGTCGTCAATGGGGATGGCTCCAGAATCGTCGACCAAGCAACGGTGGGCCCGACGAATCTCTGGCTGCACTCGATGTTTCAACAGGTGGATATATTTCTCAGCGACAAACTCATCAGTGACTCGACCAACACGTACCCCTATCGAGCCTACATCGAGACGCTGTTGTCGTATGGACGAGAGGCTAAAAAATCTCAGCTGACAGCCGCTTTATTCTACCAGGACACAGCCGAGCACATGGGCGCAGAGAACGACAATGCGGGATATAATAAACGGAAGGCTTTCACCGCGAACGGCGTCTCGGTGGATCTCATGGGTCGACTGCACGCAGACATTTTCATGCAAGACCGGTAACTCTCGAAGAAGATCCCCATCAAAATCCGACTGATACGAGCGCCTCCGACCTTCGCCTTGATGGCCACTAACGTAGAGGGGCATGCTGCTGACTACAAGATTGTCATCCAAGACGTAGTCCTGTATGTCCGAAAAGTGAAACCGAATCCAGCCGTTCAATTGGGACACATCAAAGCCTTGGAAACAGAACCAGCCCAGTACCCTATCCGATGTGTGCGAACCAAAGTGTTCTCTGTGTCTGCTGGAAATATGAGCGCCAACAAAGAAAACCTGTTCCTGGGTGAACTACCCAAGCGATTGATCCTGGTCT
Organism: Hanleya hanleyi; assembly: GCA_036873755.1. Taxonomy (NCBI): domain Eukaryota; kingdom Metazoa; phylum Mollusca; class Polyplacophora; order Lepidopleurida; family Hanleyidae; genus Hanleya; species Hanleya hanleyi. The sequence goes on along the minus strand of JAVTVY010009855.1, from coordinate 7,883 downwards.
GTGTAGAAAATAGCAGTTTCAGCGGAGCCTACCCAGAGAACCCGTTTGAATTTAAACATTTCGACATCAATTTTGTGGCCCTGCATGTGGATGGACAACAGGTCCCAGCCACGGCCTTAACATCGAACTTTGGGTGCGCGAATTTCATTCGAGCCTATCAGAGCCTGTTTAAAGCCACCGGTCAAATCAACCAGGACGAAGGGAATATGATCAGTCGGGAGGACTACGCGAACGGATACACGTTGTTCTGTTTCGATCTGACCCCCACCTTAGAGAATGACCATCAGCTGGCCCTCGCCAAGCAAGGCAATTTACGGTTGGAAATCCACTTTGCACAAGCTCTCCGGAGCACAGTCAATGTGATCTGCTACGCCGAGTTTGACAACATCATTCAAGTGGACAAGGCGCGCAACGTCCTGTGTGACTTTTCCACCTAACATGGATACAGACCAGATAACCACCGTGCTGGAGAATGACCCAGAGACACGTATGGTCTTTCAATGGGTGTTCACCCGAGATGTATCCTGCTGCTTACGTTTTCGATGGATCGGCCCGGTGAACATTGGGTGGGTGTGTACTTGACAGAACAGCTGGGCGAATACTTTGACCCGTACGGCCTGCCACCCCTCCATCCCGATTTAACAGACTTCATGGATCGAGGCACAGAGACGTAGTGTTGGAACAGTCAAACGTTGCAAAGCCTGACCAGTAGCGTGTGCGGACAATATTGCTTGTTTTACCTGTACCATCGATGCCGGGGACGAATCTTATCTACCATCGTACAGATGTTTGACGAGAACCCAAGGCCGAGGACCGCGATATACTCGTATATGACTGGGCCGCCCATCATTTCAATGTACAAGCCCCGTTCTGGGCTGAAGTTCTTTCACGAAAAGCCCCCTGTTCTGGGCTTAAGCTCTTTCACGAAAAGCCCCCTGTTCTGGGCTTAAGTTCTATCGATTTCAATGTACAAGCCCCCTGTTCTGGGCTTCAGTTTTCACATGGTTGTTCTCACGTTGTTGTTGTTAGCTATTGTTGAATAAAAAACAAAATGAGATCTCACCAAAAAACCCTGTCTTGTGTTTTTTCTATATGAGCATAATGCATGAATGCTGTAACAGACATGTGGAGATTCGGTCAAATTGGCCTTGAACACCGTGGAGAAATTAGCCAATCAGTGGCCTAGGATGGGGGCCAAATGTAACCAATCAATGTCCAGAAAACAATGCAAGAGCACTGCAGTAAAATAGAGAGCCAATGAAATCAGCCTACAGACCAAGTACATGTTTGGTCTAGGTTAAGAGCAGGCATTCCGGCACAAAAATTTTGACTAGGAGTTACAAGTTACAAGAGCAACAAGTGAAGTACAAAAACTATAGAGGTTCGAGGTGCTGGTAAAGACCAGGAAGACGGCGAGTGGAGACTCGTCCAACACCTATAGATTATGTTTACGTGCTGCGACCGGCCGGGCCGGACCGGGGAAAACTTGGATGTTGAAAAAATTGGAACTCTTCTGTGTTCGGAGGTATTTTTTTCTGGTCATTCTGAAAACCGGAAGTGACGTCACACACTTGCGCAGACCCACTAAACCACGTGATCTGCGCAGTAACCTACAAAAACCCGGATGTAAGATGAGTACCCTAATTTTACATGCACCTACCCATGCACCCAGACCCCGATAAGCCCGGGGGCCGATATTCGCCCTTTGGGATAGGGTTGATAGGGGCCTTCCTCTATTGTAGGGGTAAAGTCCGTGTTCCGGTTTTTATAGTTTTTTCTGGAGAAACTTTTACATACACTCACTCTCCCACCCTACCTCTCTCAGCAGGCTCCGATAAGCCAGGGACCGATATTAGCCCTTTGGGATAGGGTTGATAGTTTCTCCTATTGTAGGGGTAAAGTCCGTGTTACGCTTTTCATAGTTTCGGGACAAATCCTAATTTTACATGCACCCACCCATGACTGGATAGCCCTGGAGGAACGCTTCACTTTGACACCTCACTCGACCCAAGCAGTCCACTAGGGGCCCCTCTCGCCCCTGAAGATTGCCGACGATTCTCTCGAAAACCCACGTATTTGGCACTACTTTCTGTCCGCGGAGGCAGACCGCATCACCGCCAGACCGCATCACCACGGAGGAATACATGTCTTAAGGTCACGCCCGATTCACGCAGACCGGAAGTTACGTCATACACTTGCGCAGAACACTCATGCGCACACCTCCTCATGACCTCCTCAAGACCTGTGCAGAATACCACTTTCGGTTTCTCGCGCATGCGCAGTGAGGCGCCAGTGACATGTGCCGTGTTTTTTATACTACTTACGCTTGTACAGCTGTAAATACCACGGGCAGGTGCCCAATGTTTAACGGCTTAAGGAACCATCAAGATATATAACCAGGCCGTTCAGTTTTATAATACAGATGCACAAATACTTCAATGTCGGCAAATGGCAACTTTGCCACGTTCTACAGAATTTGTATAATGTTTTCCAAAGACAAGTAAAAAACCTTTATGTGATTGAATGAGCTTAATATCTAAATTTTATTATTACAGTGGAACCACTAGGGCATTCTTTTATCGGTTCAGTTTTTATGTCACTCCTCCGCGTTATATCTACATCGGGGCATGTCACCTGACATTATACAGGGGAAAAAAATCTTTTATACACCCACTTCCCGTCCTATCAAATGTTAAGTTAATGGACACGGCGTGTATGGAAAGTTCTCAATGAGGTCATAATAAAGAGATAGGTCCATACAGTGTTCATATGAAATTTTCGTTTTTTTCGTAGAGAATAATTCTCAAGGTAATTTATCGGTCTCGTTCTCAGATTCAAGGCATTTTTCTGCGTCCTTGGGGAAAATTACATTTTCCCTACTTCGTTCTATTTTTTTTTATTTTTTTTTCATACAAATGTCGGCTTTTATTATTTCAGCTTTTAGATATAAAGTATATACAGTATTATGTAATGATGTTTGAAGAATACCAATACCTCTCTATGTCTTGCATAGATAAGCCAACGATGTCCCCACCAATCACGCCATCCAGGCCAGTAAGTATGGAGATGACTCCAGAAGGAAGCAATAACAGCGCAACAATTGTAGGAGCAGTGCTGGGATCTATTGTTTTTCTCCTGCTTTTCTTGGGGATTGGATTCTTACTTTATAGAAGGAAAAGAAAACAAAGGTATTTGTAGCAAATTGTAACGGATTTCTTTTCTTTGATTTGAAAATATAGATGCCCAAAAATTCATGAGATTACAATATGTCGAATGCATTCTGAGTTCATGAATTATCTGGGCCAATCCACCTCATTTCTGGAAGATTTTAATTGAGAACATGTCGCTGTGGAGAATGTCCGAAGGCTAAAAGTATTCGGTTCCTAGCTTCTAACCCAGCTAATATATATTTTTCTCCACATCTGTATCTAAGGACGGAACACCTATCCCTAAATAAAATGATATGAGAAGGGACACTAATCTCCAGTGCATGCCTATCTCGCGTTGAAACCTTTTCCAGATTCCACCCAAACAGTTTGTATCTAATACCGATTATGCCGGTGCTAGGGGCCGTGTGGTCATGTCATCCAAGTTGCCACATGAACAGGTACAATAAAAGCCTACCTGAGATACAACACATATCACTAATCGTTAGATTCTTGGTATGTGCTTTAGAATAGGTTAACCAGAAAACTATACTGTGAGGTCATGTGGCTCTGTCAGTATGTGGGGACCTCCTCCCACCTTCCTTATATGTGTTGTAATTAAATGTTAATACTGTTTCCGTGCGAGTATGCGAATTAATGTCAGCTTGATTTCACCGGTTCAGATTTGGATAGGCTCCCATTTCCCCACCAGTATAGTTACCAGAGGAGAGACCAACATTCTATTGGTCAGTTCCGACCACCAGTGGTCACATTATCCAATTAGACTGATGACCTCAGTCAGATCTAGCAAGGTACAGTGGTCATCTGCGGATCGAAAGTAACGCAAGCATAGATGACATCTGAGATGGTGATAAAACTCTCTGATATATGCCAAGGTCTAGGTGCGAGATTAGTCACTCCCTATATAGGAAGTGAACGTGAGAAATGTCGCGATTTTCTCATCCAAAATATGAATGCTGTGTTTTTTACCGAATGGACAGTTGTTCATGTACCAAGACGAACAATACACGAGGACCAGTCTTTATTAATGAAGTGAATAACTGAATATATAATGCCAACTTTTTTGAAAAACTATAATGGCTGTAATGCATTCTCAAAGAGTGCCAAGTCGCATGGGAGACCTAAGCGACCAAAGATAATTCAGAGCCAGCTTTAACCGTAGCCAAGTTTACATGGCTTTGTTCGTTTGTAACGAAGCCATGTAAACTTGGCTACTTTAACCGCTACCTAATAATGAGCGATGCCCGTACCAGGCCAATCAATTATTATCTTAAATTTTCTCAAAATTTTAAGAAATTGTAAGAAAATAATTCTTGTCAGTCTCCCATTTCAAGAAATTGGAAGGTTTTTCTTATTTTTTCTCATTTGAGAAAAAAATCATATCTTACTGACAAGACAAAAATTGAAACAGATTTATAAACTTTGGAAATGCCCAATAACTGCCAGAGACTATCCCCCAAAACGTCATAATAATTATTGTTCGGCACTTTCTAAACATTGTAGCACAGAGGGAATAATGTATTTTTCTTATATAAGAAATTCAAGAAAATCTAAGAAATTTCAAGAAATTTGCAAGAAAATTATTTTTTACTGTGATATCAGATAACTGGTATTCATGGTCATACATACAAACATCGATATAGAGGTCATTTCTCATACAATATCGTGGTTATTGTAGCTGTAGCTTCGAACACATTGAAGAGTGAAACGTCAGATAAAAACACATCAAAATGGGCAGACCCGTCATTTAAGACAACCTCAATCGGCAACACTTTGCGTGCAATACACTTGGCCCTTTTCATTCCTTGGTTGAATGGTTCCCCACATGTAGTCACCTATTGTATGTGTGTTACATGACGAATTTGCCTGAAAATGATAGGCCACGTGTAATCATCTCTCAGTTGGGAGTGGGAGTGACCACCACTCCTTCTAGAGACTCTTCTCATAAAAGGGAGTGCTGCGGGGCCAGCATGGCTCGTTTTGCTATGACGGAACAAATCCCGTGAAATGCAGTCCTGTTATCCTTTTTGTTTTCGTGTCGATTTCCCCACCATTTTCATATCCTATGTCAAATTTTCTCTTATCAGACACAGCGCCGCAGCTTCTTCAGCATATTCCGCCGGAACTCTGGCCAACTCCACATCTGACCATCCCAGACCAGTTTCGGGTACGGAATTGGATCACTATGCTGTACGTATATGTTCGTCATTCAAATTAAACAACGTGTCTCTTGTAAATGAGGGTTATTTCAAAATAACGGCTTTCACTCAAGCTGGAATGCCACAAACTCATGCTCTGCAACGTACATGCCTATAGGTTAATGCATTATAAGAAATTTAATCGGTAGATGACAACTGCGTATTTGTCAGTATTGTGTGGGCTCTGTTGGGGATGAATTTCCGCGACGAATTACAGCGTCAGCCAACTCGATTAAATACCTTCACCCTATAGTGTACTCGAAAAGAAATGGTACAGTCCGTCTTTCCTGAAGATTTCATCCCGTATGATTCAGGACTTGCCATTATGCTGGACTGTTGGCGAAGATAGTGTCCGTAACCCTACGCACACTTTGATGACTTATCGCCCTTCACCAAAACATGTTGAGATTTGTTTGCTCCCGAATTGATGACGTCTCGGGAATCCCCAGACAAGCTTCGGCTTTCCCTGACATCTAATGATATGCATAGGTCAATTAATATACAAGCGTCTAGTCCGTCGTTCAATATTAAGCTGTCGTCCATTAAAGAATTTCCGTGTCCATAATCCAAGACCTAATTCATATAATAGCGTTAGCACCAAATTAGAAGAATAAAACATAGTATACATAAAACCAGGCTAGTTTCCTGCAAGAGAGACGCTGTCAACAGTTTTCAATGATGCTGACAAGACATCTTGATGTTCAGTATTCTTAATGCAAATGATATTCGTTATAAAGTCGTCATATAGAGACTGATATATCACGCTTTGATTGTGACTCTCCATATGAACATGATGAAGATCTTGAAGTACATGGGTTCATACGGTTCACGTATGCCTTATACTATAGTATAGTATACTGACAATGAGTACATGGGTTCATACGGTTCACGTATGCCTTATACTATAGTAGTATACTGACAATGAGTACATGGGTTCATACGGTTCACGTATGCCTTATACTATAGTAGTATACTGACAATGAGTACATGGGTCCATACGGTTCACGTATGCCTTATACTATAGTAGTATACTGACAATGAGTACATGGGTTCATACGGTTCACGTATGCCTTATACTATAGTAGTATGCTGACAATGAGTACATGGGTTCATACGGTTCACGTATGCCTTATACTATAGTAGTATACTGACAATGAGTACATGGGTTCATACGGTTCACGTATGCCTTATACTATAGTAGTATACTGACAAGGAGTACATGGGTTCATACGGTTCACGTATGCCTTATACTATAGTAGTATACTGACAATGAGTACATGGGTTCATACGGTTCACGTATGCCTTATACTATAGTAGTATACTGACAATGAGTACATGGGTTATTATACGGTTCACACGTATGCCTTATACTATAGTAGTATACTGACAATGAGTACATGGGTTCATACGGCGCTCCATGCATGCCTTATACTATAGTAGTATACTGACAATGAGTACATGGGTTCATACGGTTCACGTATGCCTTATACTATAGTAGTATGCTGACAATGAGTACATGGGTTCATACGGTTCACGTATGCCTTATACTATAGTAGTATACTGACAATGAGTACATGGGTTCATACGGTTCACGTATGCCTTATACTATAGTAGTATACTGACAATGAGTACATGGGTTCATACGGTTCACGTATGCCTTATACTATAGTAGTATACTGACAATGAGTACATGGGTTCATACGGTTCACGTATGCCTTATACTATAGTAGTATACTGACAGTGAGTACATGGGTTCATACGGTTCACGTATGCCTTATACTATAGTAGTATACTGACAATGAGTACATGGGTTCATACGGTTCACGTATGCCTTATACCATAGTAGTATACCGGACAATGAGTAAATGGGTTCATACGGTTCAATGTATGCCCATACTCATAGTAGTATACCGACAATGAGTACATGGGTTCACGGTTCAGTATGCCTTATACTCATAGTAGTATACTGACAATGAGTACATGTAATCACGCGGTTCACGTATGCTCCATAGTATAGTAGTATAAATGGACAATGAGCGTTACGTTCCATACGGTTCACGTATGCCTTATAGTATAGTAGTATACTGACAATGAGTACATGGGTTCATACGGTTCACGTATGCCTTATAGTATAGTAGTATACTGACAATGAGTACATGGGTTCATACGGTTCACGTATGCCTTATACTATAGTAGTATACTGACAATGAGTAAATGGGTTCATACGGTTCACGTATGCCTCATACTATAGTAGTATACTGACAATGAGTACATGGGTTCATACGGTTCACGTATGCCTTATACTATAGTAGTATACTGACAATGAGTACATGGGTTCATACGGTTCACGTATGCCTTATAGTATAGTAGTATACTGACAATGAGTACATGGGTTCATACGGTTCACGTATGCCTTATAGTATAGTAGTATACTGACAATGAGTACATGGGTTCATACGGTTCACGTATGCCTTATAGTATAGTAGTATACTGACAATGAGTACATGGGTTCATACGG
>JAVTVY010009854.1:0-46596 GCA_036873755.1 Hanleya hanleyi | reverse complement strand
AGTTTGGTTTTCAGCATCCTCTTGACTGGCACTATTCTGAACTTTTTGGCATGTATTGCCCTTATTCCCTATGCATTGCTCATTGGATACCATCAAAAATTTACATGGATTTAATCAGTTTCACAACTGATGTTATTAAAACAGTGGTAGCATGTGTGTCTTTCTAGGCTACATCCGCATCAACATCACCGTTGCATGGTGTAGTGCAGACCAGCCTAGCACAAGGGTCACCTTTTTGGCTACTTCCGGATGTAGGGTGTGAACATATTTATGAACTTCCAAGCATGCAGCAAAATGATTTTTTGGCTACTGTGATCACAACCATTGATCTACTGACCCCCAAATCAATGGGTTTCATCACATTCAAACGGAAAACACATCTGTGAAATTCAAAATGATTGTTGGATCGTAAATCAAGTTATCATTGGGTCAAGCTTGAGTATTACCGAGGAACGGAAGAACAAAGCAAAAACAAAATGCCCCAAAAAATCGATGGGCATAGTAAAGTGGGAAACTTTTGTTTGCACAACTTACCTGTGTATTATTTGGGTGTTGGATACCCACAATAAACTCCTCGATAAAGTTGGGTGTCTGTCCCAGACCATATATAATGTAGGGCGTTTGTAAGGCAAAATGGGTGGACTGAGACATCTGAGTGGCTGTGAATGAAATAACATGTCAACAACTTTATAACAAGACTGAATGAATGGAAGTTTGAATGTGGTAAAGCCGGCATCCTGGTACTACACTAAATATTCTTCACCATGTTCACAGACACAGACCCACACTGTACTAAGACTGGATTCTGGAATATACTGTAATGCATAGTTTATCTCATATTTTGTTCAAGTAGACACATGATTACAATTTTTTCTCCCGAAATGTTAGAATTATTTTCCAAAACATACACTGGAATAAGGAAGAAATGACATTGCATTGTGATGGATTTTCAAGACAGGGTCATTGTCAGATATTTGTATATTCTAGGGTTCATTTCACACAAATTGGCACGTCTAGAGTTTCAGCAGAACTAAACATCTTGCACAGCTTTAAACAGCCCCAGAGAAAAAAATTGAGAATTCAGGTCATTCTTGGTCCTCCCACATCCATAATTGCTGTCTACCCCTCCGCATTTTCACTCTTGAATAGCGTTTGATTAGATATCTTTCCTGTAGCAGTACAATGATCGTCATAGTGTAAACAATTCTCTGGACCATCACAGAATTGCACAGTATACAAGGTGCTACAGAACATTTCAATGTCAATCTGACCTGTACTGATCAGAGGATCTCCTTCTGGTGTGATGGTGTGATACAAGGTGGTCGGACCAGCCAAGTTTACCCCATACGACTGTAACGAAACCAAATCCAAACATTATATAATGTATATTTGAATATACTCTCTTGTTTTCACAAGAATACATCTAAACCTGACCAAGATTTCTCAAGTTCATTTTAGACTTTCTATCTGAATTACTATATAAGTCTCTAAATACCAATGTTTTTACAATTGAAGTACTCCTTCCCTTCAAGGGCTATCGTGCTGTACAATGAATATTACAAAATCAGGACACAGTCTAGATGTTCTTTTTGAAGTTGAATCTCAAGAACTGCAAACTAACACTTGAAAATTTGAATATCATTTCATCCGGCTAAATATAGGTGACAGATGGATTACCCTGCTTATTGATCTGTTGGGGCAATGAATTCCATAGACATTCTGAGAGATGTAATTGACATTCTAATAAATTTGTTGCTGCAGTATGAATCAAAACGAAGATGCCAGCCAGCAATCATTCAGTCAGGAGACCAACATACAGAGATGATCATGTCTACAAATCTGCTGTGAAGGTTACAAACACTAATGTCTGGTTATCCAACAGGGGAGTGCTCATATGGCCAGCTAATGTTTTTAGCTCAAGCAGGGGAGGAGGGGGGGGGGGGAGCAGCGGGGCGGGATACACTGATTTACCTCCTCCCCTGCTTGAGTTACTGTAGCCCACCCCCTTCTCCCCCGCTTGATCTGGAAATATTAGATGCAACATGATCTTCCTACCTGAGGAAAAACTTTGCAGGTATGAAATGGTGAATTTATTCCTCATAAAATTTATGCCGTAAACCTGAAATGAAATCTTCTGTTTTGCATGTATTTGATGAATATACGACATCTATTTGAATTATTGAGGGGGGTGAGAATGTTGGGTTGTGTACCAAATGTGCTAACTCAGGCTGAAGATCCTTTGGTAATTTTTGGGGCTTTCAAACTGTGGAGAGTAACATGCAGACAATATTCTGAGGAGAATTTTGTTAACTGGCAGAGCCATTTAGTGCTCATATGCTGCACAGACTACGTACCAGGGAAAATGGATGTGCCCCAGAAGTATGTTTAGCAAGCCCAGAACATTTTACCTAACCCAGAGTCGAGACAGGAGAAAAATTAACCAGCTCAGAGATAAATGTTAACTGGTCATCCAGAAAAAAACTTTAACCCATGGCAGATAGACAGACAGAGGTTACATTACCTAGGCTCCCAGAGTTAACACATGTGACCCAATAAAATCACTTCATAACATTAATATTATTAGCTGTGAACATCAGTGCTCTGACCATGCTGACTGGCAATCCTTTTATCTGGCCATTTCAACATCTACCTCTTTCACATAGGATATTACAGAAAGAGTTTGTGTATCATACCTCTTCTCCATGAGCACAGCTGTTATGGCATAATCCACTAAGAACTGTTGAGCGAAAAGAAAAAAAATTAAGAGAACCTTCACTTTGTTTGCACTGAAAAACACCATGCCATGTATCAGAATATTTTAACACCTATTAAGCAAATTTTCTCACTGACACAATACATCAGTTGAGCAGCAACCAGAATATAGATTTTATATGTACATAAGTTCATCTAAAAAACATGACATATGTACCAACATAAAAATACTCACAGTAATGATAGCTTTATTCAGATCTACTTACCCATGACCTTGAGAAAACAGAAGTCATCTGTAGACTTGGCTTTGAACAGTTTAAGATGAGGCATACTGGTATTTGAGACATATGTTACCATGATAACATCAAGATTACCCTGAAATTAGCATCATTATATCAGAAAGGCATACATCACAGAAAGTAATAACTTTGGTTTCATCTTGCACAATCTTGTGAAAGACCCTTCAGGGCTGTTCCATTTAAAAAAGTATGGGAGGGACGGAAGGCAGCTTTTGGAATTATACCCCACCACCCATAGAAATTTTATTGGCCTTCCCAATGTTGTAACATGGATTAAAGGGAATTTCCTCGCATGACCCATAGAATAATATATTGAGTGCCTTCCTTCCCTCCCATACCTTTTTTAATGGAACAGCCCTCAGGAATTCAAAGTAACACCAGTGGACTTGCACAAAGAATTGTATTCGACAAAGAGTGCAACAGTTTAGCAACAATCATAAAATATAAACAAAAAGAATTTCCATAGATAATTGAAGTTGATATTTCCAGTAACTCCATCCTAACGTCAAGCTATGATTGCTTATTGATTATATACTTAATTTAAAAAAAAAAAAATTCTTTGAATCTCAAAAGGCCAAATGCAGGCCTCTGAACATGCTGAAGGAGTAAAATGAGCAGGAGTGAACATTACATCATTCAACTGAATCCCAGCACAGGTGAGTGATGGCGAGTGTTATCATTTCCATAAATTTCTGTCCAGCTGAGTGAGATTTCTCATTTGCTACATGAGAAACTGACATTGTTGTTCTTGCAGAAGGCGAATTCAACTTGTTTAATTCTTGTAAATAATTTACTATGATCAAAAATTAGTTGATAACTGTGCTTTGTCCATTGTATTTCAGTCAAGGCCTGAAGTTTTAATCAGATGTCTGAACTCCCACAAAAATCCCCTTCTCTGCATTCCTATTATATGACATCAATTCTTATTTGTCATTGACTGCAAATTTCATATGAAATGACTGGAACTGTGCAGAAGAATTGCTTTCATTCATATATTCACTCATTCTTCATGGTCATGTCCCATCTTTCAGCAGCCGGTGGCCACCATCATCGCCATAACGAAACAACTAGAAATAAGGTTCTCCCAGAAATTGCCTAACTGTATGAGAAAAATATCCAGGGCTTGACAAATTTGACCACCACAAGGCAGAAATACACTAGTGCACAGATTCACATTAATAAAACTGTGTATCTTACACTGTCAATGGAATATATACTCTGATTGTGGGTGACTAACCACTTGCCATTTTGGGATTTCAGATGAGCGTGAGGTACACTTGAGTGATCACTCCCGACTCTTTAAGAAGAATTTCAATTTTCATATAATGGATAAGTTTAAGAATATCTGGCAAAAGCAAATATGTCAGACAGGGAATTGGACACTGACAAACCCAATCACTTTGGAATTTTTAATGGCTCAGTTACACATTATTGAGAAGTGAATGAACAGCCTGTCTGTTCACTGACCCATGACAGCTGATCAGCTACTGGGTTGTATATTTTCACTTTGTCCTATCTATTAACCTGGGGAAGTAATTTGAACTGATGATAACTGAAATAATTTTATATATATGTACTATATTTTTCAGCTATTCAAAGAAAGTGTCTTTATGCTTAGAATAATGTATAATTTGACAAATAGCGAAGTGAAATTATACAATCCAGTACCTGATCAGCAGAAGTCCGGGGTCACTGAGCAAATAGACTCTTCCTTGTTTTCTCAATAATGTGCAACTGAGCCATTTCAAGAGCTGTGACAATACCAGGTTAAGAGTCTTGTATTTTGGAATACTGGTAGATGTACTTACATTTTCCTCATAATCAAAGAATGTTGCTACCATAGCTGATTCAGTTAGAGCAAACTTGGTGGCCTCCCAGTCAATAGTGAAGGAGCGTCCCAGACCACTGCATCTGATGGTGGAGCAGCCAGAATTGACCAAGATAAAGGTGTTTGGTTTTGACGTTCTGTAAAATGTTGAACATCATTTGTAATTAATCAGGACATAAAGTCACTAATATGTCTATGATCATTTACAACAGAATAAAAGTGCTAAGCGATTTGCTATCACGCAAAGCGATTTGCTATCATTTGCTATATTTGCTATAACTGCCATAGTCCATTCTCTTACAGACTTTCAGTTTTAACACAAGTCAACAAAAACAAGAATGTCGTCTTACAGCAAATACTAGACAGAAATGACCTGGGATGTCCTGGTAATACAACAAGAGTTGATTGTGTGCCAATGCTGCAACTTTAACACAGGTACCAGTATTCAACTATTTCCTACATGTGTTTATATTCAGTATTTTGTACAATCTAGAACATGTATATCTCTCTAGACATACCCATTGGCAGTGTTCTGTAGTATAGCTATCAGGTCAGGGTATCCATCCATGTTGTAGTCAGCCACACGTAGAGAGATAGGCACAGTAAGGAATGTGGGCATAGGGTTTCTAGAGGATGGAACAAATCCCCAGCTTGTCTTGCTATCTTCATTGCCAAACTTCACATCCAAATCTACCCACTGAAATGGACAACCAATATGAGGGTAATCAGTCTTTCATGTAAGTTTATATTGTTCAGGTAGGGGTACCTGCAGTTATAGCTACTGCATGTCGCAATGCTGTAAGTGTAGAGAATGACTTTTTTGTATGAGCTTTCAAATAGATGTATAGAAAATTTATTTTCTCAGGCTTCAACAAATGTTTGCAGTTATATCATGAATAAGAAATGGTACATGTTTATGTTGTTCACATCATTGCAAAGACCTGGACCAACCATGATCTACCTGGACCAACCATGATCTACCTGGACCAACCATGATCTACCTGGACCAACCATGATCTACCTGGACCAACCATACTCTATCAGGATCACCCATGGTCAACCAGTCAAGCCAACATGCTAATGGTGAAGAAGCATGCAGAGAAACATTATATATTCATGAGACAAGGAGACCTTAATTCATTTAAGCCTCCATATACAGAGTGCAGGGCTTGATCTAGTATTTTGGGCACGCAAACCTGGCGCGGAGTGGCAACCCTTACCAAAAAATCTTGGAAGATCTTGTAGGATTTGAAATTTTCTTACAAGATCTTGTAAGATCTTACAAGACAGTTTTTTTGTCCTACACGATCTTACAAGATCCTGAAGGACAAAACTGGCTGTCCTACAAGATCTTGTAAGATCCTGCAGGACAGCTGTCCTACATGATCTTGTAAGTATAAGTTTGCCTGTAGGACCAAAAATCAGTTTGCTTTTGCAAAGTATTTTTACAAGACAGTTTCACAGAATATCCACAACATTGGATCTCCAGTTGAAGATATGGTTAGCACTTTCTCTTTTAAAAATGGCAGGCATATTATCATGATATACACCAAAATTGTACTTCTCCCTATACTGAATCAATCATATGGAGAACCTCATTTTATAATAAAATTGGACATAATGAGGAAAATAATTTTAGAAGAATACATCAGTTTTAACATGATTTTCAAGAAAAAAATGTCCAGTAATGAATACTCTACCCTCTTCATTATCACCAATTATATACAGATAATATTATTTTATTTTCCTGGTAGTCTATTACATTAGCAATTGACTGGCATTAATTCAACAATTTGAGGAGAGTTATCTCCCCTGTACCGGTATATTTTAATTGGCCACTGGTGGCGCCACCATGCTGTCATATGAGAACAACAACAACAGCAGAAAAACATCCAGGATAGAGTGCAAAAAGCAAGTTGTTTTGTTCATGTTAAGCTGGAACTATTGAGGTTTAAAGAACTGTATTGCAGATTGTGATGAGTGAAGCTACATGTAGTCATGGTAAGTAAGTTATAAATATAATTATAATGTTATAACTTAATTAGCAAAACAATTCTAATTTCTAGTTAAACTCAGAATGTTGTAATGTGGACCCTCTATGAGCTTTTACTATCAACAAGTTTCTCTTGATATCCTTGGCATATTAAGCAATTGATACGCTTCTCAGTAACTACTGCAGCACTTCACCTTATATTTGCAGTCCAAATTAATGACTCATTTAGCCTGGAATTCACAAAGAAATATCCATAACTCGATCTGTCTCAATATCCCTTTTCAGATCTACCCAGGTATAATGGCAGTGTGAATTGCCATTGTTGCATTGTCAGCTGGAAAAGCCCAGGCTTGGGGACCTCATGTGAAGATTGGCCATGCACCTCCGGAGGAAATCCCCCGGAGGGTGAGATATATAGGTTATATCACCCCACTGCTTGTGTATTTCCTGTTTATGTCAAACAGTAGGATTTAACTTGCTAGGAAGTTCGGGGAGGGGGGGATGTTAGCTCTCAATAAATCAGTTGTTGTTTTTGAAATGTTTATTGTTTCCTGCTTATATTTCCAGAAGATTTGAGAATATTTCCATACCAAAGTTCTGATGAAATCGCAAAGGAATATGTATTAAAATAAATTGATAACAAATACAATGTTGGCATAACCGATATTTGCTATGATAAAAATGTGACCAGGAAAAGCAGGATAAATTATGATTAGATTTCCTATCACCATAACCATGATAACAGGCTATATTTTAACATGTAATACAGCGCATCTGTTTCCAATATACATATTATATTGTTAAGCATGACTATTGACTTATTCTTTCAGATTTCTGATATCTCGAGTGTGGAGGACGCTTCGGACGGAACATGGGACGGAAGGTTGAAGCGAGTCGAGGAGAAAAATAAGAAACTCTGAGAAGACCGGAGTGAACTACAAAAGACCCTCCATAGTTTGAAAGGCAAGTCCGACTGAAAATTAATTTAGATGTATAACATAGTTATGTAATAATAAAACACCATTATCACATTTTTAAAAACTATTTTTAAACTAAATTTTACA
Source organism: Hanleya hanleyi (assembly GCA_036873755.1). Lineage (NCBI taxonomy): Eukaryota > Metazoa > Mollusca > Polyplacophora > Lepidopleurida > Hanleyidae > Hanleya > Hanleya hanleyi. Next base: position 38,700 of record JAVTVY010009854.1, on the reverse strand, counting down.
ATTGGTTCTAACATGCTAATTAGACAAAAACATTAACTCTTGTTTTAGTAGTTTTTTTTTTACTATTTTTTGTTATCAAATATAGGACATGCAGCACTAATTTTATTAGTAATCTTGAATCTTTTGTATTTTAGATCTTCCACAAATGGTCTTGGATTTGACCTCACTTGTGCAGGAGGTCAAAGATACTTGTCGTTGCAAGTGTCCAACCGTGACTTCCCCAGAAGCCCATCCTTCATCTTTCCAGTCAGTCCCAACACCACCACTGTGTCCTGTTCAGCCCCAACATGTGATACAGCGATCAGCGGCAACCGTACCAGTTGTTTCAGCAGTGTCAGCCCATCCTTCATCTTTCCAGTCAGTCCCAACACCACCACTGAACCCTGTTCAACCCCAACATGTGATACAGCGATCAGCGGCAACAGTACCAGTTGTTTCAGCGGTGTCAGCTGTTGTACCGGCTGACATCACTCAACATCGTGTTGAGCCAGAACTTGTAAGTATTAATGTAATGCCCTTCTTTAAATTGCAAATGTCTCACACATCAATCATCTTGAGGGTCTTTTTTTATTAATATTTATCCGGGTTTAAAGCTCTGCAAATGAAGTATTGAACTGTTTTGAATTTTAGTATGGATTGTTTTATTTACGGCGTGTCGATTTTTATTTTAGTAGCCAGCCAAGCCAATATTTTTCTGTCACAACAAACAATTTATTTATATATTTACTATTTTCTCAGGTTGTCTTGTCCGGTAATATAAGGATGTCTAAGACGGCACTCTCTACGATTAACCGCAGTGACCCCCGGCGGATGGTGATGGATCTGATGTCGGCCATCTTCACCAGGGAAGAGATGGCAACTCATTCCTTGACCGGCGCAAAGTCGAATGCGAACAAGACTGGCGAATGCAAGCCACCAATTGACCAGAAAAAAATAACTGCTATACAAGGTAACGTAGTGTAATTTCTCAATTTCTAACTCTCATGTATTATTTCTTTAATTTAGTTCTCGAAGTTAATTGCTTTGTGTGTGCAGTTACATCTACCTTTATTTGATTGTTTCAAAATATTTAAATGTCCAAGTAAACCTTCTAAATCAATAACATCACATTTCTATGATATTTCAATGCAAATCATCCTGGTTATCGTCACATTCACTAATATCAGCAATACGCCAGTTGAATGTAGTGTAATATTTTTAAGATTTCTCTAATCATACTTTTTCGCTAATGTCACAACAATTTTGTACCATTCTACCCATTTAAATTATGAGGATAACCTCTGAATAGTTTCAGGATGACTTGACACATTGAGAACTTGATAACAATTTCTTTGCTAATTTGATGACTTTTCATTTTTTATAGATTACTGCCAGAAGAAGTTTCCCTGTACCAGCAAGGTGATTTTGAAATCAAAATTGAATGGGGAGCTAAAAAGTTATAAAAGACACTTGATCTGTTGAGAAAAACATGGATGCCTTGGACTTTGGATGCTACGTGCATGTGCTGGTTGCTATTCCCTATAAATGTTTCTATTTTATATAATAAAATGTATGACATGGCAACATAATAATCCCTTGTGTGTATAGCTGTATATACGTTTCTGTTTTGTGTGTATAGCTGTATATACGTTTCTGTTTTATACAATAAAATGTATGAAATGACTGCATATAATTTGTTATGTTGACTATCTCATTCGACACGAAACGTTTCATCGTAAACCTGCAGTATATTGGACAACCCTGCACAACCATCCAGCATTATTCTATCTGCGTTAATTGACACAAATGACAGCCCTGTAGGACAACCCTGTAGGATCCTAAAGGACGGTCTTGTAAAATCCTGTAGGACAGTCTTGTAGGATCTTGTAAGATCCTGCAGGACAGTCTTGTAAGATCCTGTATGACAGTCTTGTAAGATCTTGTAGGATCCTGAAGGACGATCTTGTAAGATCCTGTAGGACAGTCTTGTAGGATCTTGTAAGATCCTGTAGGACAGTCTTGTAAGATCCTGTAGGACAGTCTTGTAGGATCTTGTAAGATCCTATAGGACAGTCTTACAAGAAAAGTGCCAAAATCTTACAAGACTGTCCTACAAGATCTTACAGGACACTTTCTTGTAAGATCTTACAAGAATTTTTGGTAAGGGAAGGATAGTGAAATAAGGACTGCCAAAGAAGCTCTACGAGTATAAAAGGTGTAAAATACAACCTAACAACTTTATAGTCCGCAACATTACTTGCATCACTATTGATTTTAGAATGTTCAAAGAAAAAATTTGTTTTAACAAAAAAATTGAAAAAGAATAAAAATAAAATAATTTTTTTTTCTTTAGTCTTGTTGCTCAGCTCCTTGCACCCAAACCTGTTATAATGGGTTAAAAATGACCTGGATCAGGCCCTGAAGCAACCATTGTGACGCACATGCTTCTGATTGACTGTCAGAGGTGCCAAGTGACACATATGTACGGTCTGATGTCAGCACCTGATCTCTGTGACCTTGTAACCATTGCTTGGGACACACCTAGGCAAAATTACTTGACTGATATGATGTCATCAGTGGATTACCCCTTTCGTACTTATACCGGCCAAAACCGACCGGCACATCATATACCCATAACGGTCGAAACCGGCCACAATTGACCACGAAAACAATTGCCGCACAGTAAAATGTTCATCAAGTGACAGCTCGTCGGTAGTTCACATCGTTAAACAAGGAAATAGTCGCCAAAATATGTTCAAATTTTATTGTACATCATGCAATAAACATTTAAGAAGTTTATTTTATTGAAGACGTACCTTCATTGTGATGGAAATTAAGAAAATCAGCGAAGAATTTGCCGTTTTCGGACGATTTTCAACGCCATCGAAATCTCATTTTCAACGCCATCGAAATCTCATTTCCCGCGGTAGAATGTGGGAGATCTTGGCCTCATTCGAAAGGTCATTTCCCTCAATTTCGACCTATGATGAGTGATTTAACAAATAACCAAGCAATAACGCAAATAACGAAGGATTTGATTAGATAGAAAATGATGTCATTTCTTCATCGAGGTGAAAACGAAGCAAATTGAGCTGGCGAAGCTGATTGGTTGAAAATGAGGTCACGGCGTGAGACAATGGCAGCGATTGGCCGGCTGTCTGTTGCTGGGTGAATTTGGCTGCAGAAAAATGGCGTCGCACGAAACTTTAGCGAGCCGACTGTTGTGTTTACCATGGAAATAAAGGTTTTCTCGGATTTATATGTCAGATAAAAATCCACAGGGACGATGCATTGTTATTTTAGCACGATCGTCCGGTTGAAATGGGCGAATTCTGATGAGATTTTTTATGGAAACTTTTCATTTGGCAGGGACATAGACGCACGGTAATGTTGCCGAAATCAAAGATTTTTGTTGTTGTTTATTTTCTTTTCTCTGCTGGTCTGCTTTTATTTTAGACACAAACGGAGAGATATTTTAAGGACAGGATAATTAAAGTATGGGCCTTATGAAAATATATAGGGTGAGTGAATAGAATTTAACATCACTTTCAACAATATTTCAGCTATATCACGACGAACCAACTAAGCACCACCCAGCCCAGTTGTGTTCCTGCTACTTCAAAGAAGAAATCTTTGAAGCAGCATGGAACCAGACACCCTCCATCCACCCTATAAAACACTGAGGACAGCGCACAAGACACACACAGGACGCTTTACATGGTGCAATAAAGACAAGTGAATATAACAGTGCTAGACATCACATTATCAAGTTCTTGTTGCTTCTCAGCAAAATGCATTGAAGCAACAGGAACCTGAACCCACCCAACCATCCGCTGAAAATATATATATTTAGCAGGGTTTCAATAAAGCTACATGCAAATATATTGCTTCAAAAAAAGACGGTCCATAACAAAATCCTCCCGCATGCACTTATCCGAACATACAAGGCTGACAAATGAGACTATCAGCAAGTAGCCAAGGGTTAATACATTCGCCAGAGCAACTCCTGATGGTAGAAGAGAGAATTGGACAGGGTCTAGTAGTGAGGGTGGCTGTCTAGAACCCAAATTATCAAAGAATACCACTACAGATAGATACCTCGCTCCTCACAAGTTCCAATCAGTCCAATCTTTGCTGTTGCTCATACTGTCACATACTCCATTCAACTATGGCCAGACAGTCCAATTGAAGCAATTGCCATAGCAAATCCATTCAGGTTCTGATGGAGAGCTCCCAAGATTCAATTTATGGGGATATTTTGTGAGACCAATGCAGTCTGATGGCCACATAAAAAGTTGCCGAAGTGAGAGTTTCAAGATGCCCGAGCCTCAGGGGACATTGTGCTTTATTTTCATGGAAAACAAAATGCGTAAACTTCAGCCCGGAATAGTGGCAGATACAAGCGAACAATGTAGAAAATTCCTGCGATTTTATTATGTAGATTCCAATGTACATGAATTGGTTGGTTGATTATACATGTAGAATACTGGTCTAGTACCTTATTGTCAGTGTAGACATAGATGTAACTCTTCTTGCAGTCCAAGTCCTCACATAGGGGCAACACCAGGTCCTGTTCCTGATTATGGTCTGAAATCAATAACCTCTCAATTATGGTATCTAGCCTATACCATCACTAAACACAGACCATATGATCAAGTCTCTACTAATTTGATCACTTGAACACACAAAACAGAAAGCAATTCCAAGAAATATTCTGCCAGTTCTCAGCTCAAATTGTCCAAAGCCAGATATCTGGAAAATTGAATGATCCTTTCATCGTTTCAGTTGCTTCACATGAAACACGGTTCATTTCCCAAAAAGTATTCAGCCTAGCATAAGAAGATAAATTGGTATTCCCACTTTACAATATAATTCAGACCTTTATCAATACTATACGTGAGGATGTGGCTAAGGAGTATTGAAGACTTACCCAAATCAGAGTATGTGGCCTGACCTACTTGTCCCCAGTTTTTCGCAGTCGGTAGGGGAATGGTTTTATTCCATGTTAGAACACCATTCTGTAATAGGAAGAAACAATACTTCGTAACATGTACTTGATGCATGAGGATAATGGATCTTACACATTCACATTTCATTCAGAAATTATCCAGGTTCACTACTTCAATCATGGGGCCCTGTGTGTAAGAGGTATTGTCATTTGTATACCCTATTTCTTGAACTTCATATAAGACCATCAAGAAATAACCATCACAGATTCTAGGACATTGTGGGAATATACCCATTCAATGTGAATAATATTTTATAATTAATACATATACTGAAATAAAGATAGTACATGGGCTGTGGAATATGGCTTAAAATCCTGGGGGTGAGGGGGATTGTCTTTTGAAATCAAACTGATATACCAATTCATTAACTTCATATATTACAATCGTGCAATACCCAGAACAGATTCTGGGACATATAAGTGAGGAATATACCCACTGAATTCAAATAGTATTCTATGATGTGAAATTAAAAGCATGATCATTGAAGGGAAAGACTGATCACAAAATTATAAAACTGAACCTTATTGTTGACACAAGTCAGCCATCAATCTATTGGACAGATATTGCTTCATAATCTGTTCAAAAATCTGACACCTTTCGATATCAAATACTAAATTCGGGATTGAACTGGGTATGCCCTTTTCAAGGTCAAGGTCACGTTAATTGCAGTAATATTGCACAGAGAAGAAAAATATCAAGGACCCATGAAACTACATGATACAAAAACATATTTTTATTATATATAACTACCTGGTTGATCCACCACTCAAACTGTACCTTGCCATTTGCATCCTCTGATGTCACCAACAAATCTGAATTAAAAAAACCAAAAACATTTCATTGCAGTAATTTTAAGAGTATAGGAATGGAGGCAGGTACTTGTACTTGGTCATCCTTGTACTTGGTCATCCTCGCAAGTCATTGTATCTATGGATCCATTAGGATCAATAAACTGGCTTCATTAGTTACTCTAAGCAGTTCTGGATATAAATAACTCAAGATAATTATGGAAATCGAACCAATCAGTAAGGGCATTTAGTTAGCTCATTATGCCAATCCACTGCGGGGTTTAGGTTTTGACTGGTTCGAATTTCATCACTGGCCAAACTAATGTCAGGCTGACATCAGCATTGAGGGTCAAGTGAAAACTGCAAGCCTTAAGCTTGTGAACTACTCATGACAACCGCAAGATATAAATATTGTATAATAAATGCAATCACTGTAGAACTCATTCAAATCACCAAAAACGTTCAGGAAAAACCTTGGTGATAATTTGAATAATATTGGGAATATACAGACTATTACTGCAGATGGTTGGTGGATTTGGATGCCAACTCTTTTCCTATTTATCACTTAAGTGATATTAAAGAAAATTTGTTTGCTGGGGAAATTTATGCTGCTGGGGGTAGGCACGACTAGATAGCATACAGAAGTGTTTTTGAAATTCAACACCCCATTCAACTCCCCCACCTTTCTAGACCTGAACAAATTAGAGTTTGTGTAACCCTTTTTAGCCCTTCATGATGGGAATGTCGATGATGAAATAAATGTTACTAGAGATGAATGTTTCTACAAGTAAACATATGCCCCACCATGCACACCCACCATATTCCCAGTATGAGATGAACTGTATTTTATGGCCATCATGAAGTTTCTGGAGAACACCTCAGAATATGATTTTTCGCATACTGTGACCTTGACCTTTCACGTATTGGCCACTGAATCAATAGGCTTCTTCAGGTCAATACTTGGTGTAAGTATGCATTCTCTAAGCATTTTTTTAGGTGAAGAGCCCCGAGTCTAGATCCATTGTTGTCCTACTTGGCTATTGTATGCATTGATCCTTACATGAAGTATGGACCCTTCTTTCAGTCAACACAGATGAGACACCTGTGCACATTCAAGAAGATCAGTGGAGTTTAACTCAGGAATGGTCCTTTGAGACAAAGACTACCCAGCACACAGCAATTTATCGCACCCAGGCACGATCCACTGCCTAACAGAAATAATAAAGTCAATATACTGTATCTGACATCTGGAGCATTTGAATGATTCAAACATCCACTTAGATAGAAGTTAGTTGGTGTTGTGTACCTGGGGTAAGATCCTGGTCCAAGTCTACAAAGGCACTGTTATGAGGTTTGTGAAGAGGTGGTAAGCTAGTAGAGATGTTCTGGACTTCCACCTTAATAAAGTTTCTGTGGATACTGCATATAAAAACAACATACAACAATTACTTTAAACCAGTGCCAAAATAATACATTTGCACAAGAAGTGCTAATTTACCAAAGCAAAAATACTGTTTTTTCAAAAAGAGCCTTGCGCTCACATATCCCCTGCATCATAATTGCTAAGGAGTTAGAAACAAGAAAACAGTAGTACTCATTCAACAATAAGTGAATTCAAGCAAAACTGTGAAAAGTATGATATACATGCGAGCGAACATTTCGAATTCAATCATGATGCATTATGTCATTCAAATAAACACATAATAACCAACTGCAATTACGTAAATGACGAAAAAAGTACATTTGTACCCTGCGTTGAACAGAACAGTTCAAAACCAAGATGATCAAGGGTTAAGCAATCATGACAAAGTGATGCGCACATGTTCCCACTCTGCACTCACTTAAAGCTTGATAACCATAATAATTAACCTTATGGAAGAAAGAACAGGAATACAGTACTTGTGTAACCCATTATTTTTACACAGTAAGGTTTAAGCACTCATTCAGTATCCACAGAGTTTCTAACACAGAATTCTTTGTTTGCAGCCACATGAGTACCGGTATATCTACATATACTTTCAGAACTTGAACTGTCGCTCAGTAGCCAGATTTGGCTTCAATTTTGGTATGTGATACATCATTTTCCATAATGTAGTCACAAACACACAAAATATATTTTGTTCAGAATATACTAGCTTACATCCTGTCTCTCTCATATGTGGGCGTTTAATGCCTGGACAGATTTGACTGAAATGACATCCAAAACGGCTATCCGGAAAATACTTCATTTAATATATGAATATAACCATATATTAGTGACACATCTCACAATATATTAAAATAGGTAAACTTTATAGAAACCGTTGACCTAATGACCTCAAAATCAATAGACTGAGAGATATTCCCCTATTATATTTTTGTTTAAAATTTGGTGTGAATTGAATCAATAGTTTCAAATTATCGTGTTAACAGTGAGTGAATAGAATTTAACGTCGCTTTCAACAATATTTCAGCTATATCACGACGAATCAACTACGCACCACCCAGCCCAGTTGTGTTCCTGCTACTTCAAAGAAGAAATCTTTGAAGCAGAATGGAACCAGACACCCTCTATCCACCCTATAAAACACTGAGGACAGCGCACAAGACACAGACAGGACACTTACATGGTGCAATAAAGACAAGTGATATTACAGTGCTAGACATCACAATATCAAGTTCATGTTGCTTCTCAGCAAAATGCATTGAAGAAACGGGAACCTGAACCCACCCAACCACCCGCTGTTGACAGAGAACAGGACACATGCACACACACAGTCAGCGATTCTATATTCCCAGACTTGGGTTAACAACTGTGTGTGGGATGTTCTCTTAGACAATCATGACATGGTTACTGGATCTTGTGGGATAAATATGGAATTTTACTGACACCCAAGTGTTACCTGAAAATGTAGGATAAAGAAAGCCAAATTGAGGAACCCTTTCATGTTTCAATAATCAGACAGTTTTAGATAAAAGTTTTCAAAAATTATATCATGATGTGCTATGAACACGATGGATACATTTCCACTTTAGTTTGTACAGATCTATGAGTAATGAAAAGGCCATACTCTGTGATCCAGTAAAATCTTTTCCCAGCATCTGTTTCACCAAGCAAATCGGGTAGTAAGTCACCATTAGCACTGAAAATATTTAAAAAATGTATGTACAATATTAGTTGAGGTTAATTCTAATAAGTTACTGAAATTTAAAGATCACAAAATATTCAAAAATTGCATGGGGACTAGAAGTATCCATTCTCTCTAAAATTAGTATCCTTAATTTTTTGTTTCCAAGCTCAACCCCCTCTGTAATATCTGCACAACATCAAAAGTTTATTTTTGAGCCAAATGCAAAACCTTCAGCATCTTGCGCAGCAGACCGCTTTCTGCTCACTTTCAGATTACATGAATCTGTTGTCACATAATAACATGCAATGGTCGCATAAAACATGTGATCTGATTGGTCAATATGCACAGGATGTTGCTTTGCTGGTGGGATGAAATGTAAAGTGGCATTTTCCATGAACACGCTTCATTACCATGTGTACCAACATGACCAAGGGTATCTATGATAGAGATACCACTGGTTTTTGTGAGGATGCAGTCAGTCATTTCCTAAAACTGATCCAGGCGAGTGGAAACAGCACTCCTTACAACAGTTTCTGAGCTTCCAGGAGTGTGATTTACACTCCTAGCACAACATTTGGAGAGTGATTTACAACACGCCTGCTGTTTTCAAGAATGAAAGACTGCATGGGATGCCTCTGTAACAACTTTTGGGCTGGTTCTGATAATAGACAGACTGTCATGAACAAGAACTGGAGAACTACTGATAATAGTATATGAAGTTCCAAAGACTATTGATGTGAGTTTTCAACAATATGTATTATGAATAAACGTCTGGAAATACTCAATTCCCACATGTCAATATCATAAATTGTTTCTCTATCGGTACACATGTAGTATGTACTGCTACAGTACTGAGAGGGACTGATTTAACCAATGATCCAGGATGCTGGATGGTCATACAGGATATCTTGTAGATCAAAAACTTACTCCATGACCAGTGGTTGGTCTCTGAATCTGTCCGAAAGTTTCAAGGGAGGATGATCTGCAAAGAAAACAAGTTCGCAACAGGTTATTTCTCTATTCCTTTTAATTCAAGATCAAGGTGACACATTACGTACACATATCCACAAATGATATGTAACAAGGTGGTGGCAAATAAAGCAGGGAACAGCTATGTGTACATGAACACCAACATTATAGTTAGAGCATTTGTTCCCTCTCTCTACCACATTGCTTTGCTGTCCTCAATTGGAATTCAAAAATTACAAAATTATATTTGAGAATGACAAATCATTATCATAATTCAAAGTTTAGTAATTATGTGAGTCTTGACTTCATATTTGAATTGACATTTGAAATGTGCAATTTTCAACTTAAATTTGAAATTATCAATTTAAATTTGAAAATTTTGATTTAAATTTGAGAGAGAGAGAATTAAGGTGACTTTGACTTGAAATTAACCAAGCTTGGAGGGATCAGTAGTAGTGGGTGCTTTTAATGAGTGTACAATGATCAGATGGTGTAAGCTTCTGGAATATATGGTGTTATGGGGTGAATGGAGGCATAGCAAAATCGTAAGCAAAAATTTGCCAACATTGATGTGCAGCAAACAGAAGAAGTTCAAATTCCATCTACTTTGACATTTTGCTTAACCTCAAGGTGACCTGGATGGCTTTACCACTGACCGACAATGGCCATCTGACATCAGAATGACAGACAAATATCATTGTCATTACCTATATCAAGCTTTCTGCAGCTATGCTACAGGCTTGATAAAAGCTATTTACATTATAGGCCTGACCCTGGGAGTAATGAAAGGTGTATGTATACTATATAGCCTATATAGGCCTATCATTCCGAATACTATTGATCATCATAGTAAACTACTGGACATACTAAATATGCTAACCAAGTCCGATGGTTTTACTGTTGCCCCAATGTATTTCCACTTGGACAGGACCAGGTATGTCCCCCAGGGTTTGTCGTATCACCAGGACATCCATCTGAGAATCCCCATCAAAGTCAGCTGGCATGACACCAGTGATGATCGTAGTATCTGAGGAATTTTTCTGGATCAGTGTAGTTTTGACAAATGGACTATCTTGCTTTGCCTTGAAGAGAGAAAGACTCTTTCCTGAAAATATACAAATGAATTAAGGTAATTAGGTTTCATCTAAGGCTTATTCTTAGCTTGGTTTTCTTTACTGTTTATGGGAATGAAAAATTCTAAAGAGAGACAATAAAAGCCCTAGAGAGTTGACAAATATGTATTCTATCCATACGAGTACAAAAGGGTAGGCAATGCACTAAGTTCAGGATTACACGAGTAGAAAAAAAAAACAATAAAAAAAACAAAAACGAATCTGCTTGATGAATCCAGCAATTGCTCAGGGAGATAAAGAAAATCCCATAAATCATGAAAAGTGATGCGGCAAATGAACACATGGCCGTGAACAACTTATGACGTCAGTCATGCTGATGTAATAATGAGCCTTCAGTTCAGGTCAGTTCAGCTTCAGTAGGTAAATCCCGCCTCTACATAGGAGCACCTCCGTAGAAGTACATATTAATAGACAATCAATTGGAACCACTCAACATTTATAGCTCAACTATCGTGCTGTGAAGTGAACATTTATACAATTCTACAATTGGACGAACTACTATCCTGAAAGTGCTGTGAGCTTCCTAGCGGTGTATGCGATGCAGTACTGTGAGTGGATTTATATAGCGGTCACTGAAAGACACCCAGGTACTTTATTCCCCAAGTGCCTCCGCTGGCGAAGGTCTAGCGTAGCAACTAGTTCCGCCATCAGTCCTTTTTACCCTGGACACCAAATCAGTTCAGCACCTTGTGAATAGGCGAGTATATATGTAAACGGTCACTGGCGAGGGGCGAACCCACGCCAGCTGTAGCACTCCGGGTGAGAGTCAAACACTCTTAACTACTTCGGCCACTACACGCTCCACACGCTTCTTGTTTATGACGTCGGCATTGCCCCGGACAATTTCTCCCTTAATCATCATTCCTACTTTGAAGACATTTCGGTGCACATCTGTTTTCAAAACAAGCAGGGCTTGTTTTTTCACGGAAATCCGGGAATCCAATTCTCGTCAGCACTCCCGCAAATCCAACAGATTCCCGTAAAATTTTAGCACTCTGTATAGAAATGATAGCAAAGGATTCCCGTGGATTCTCGCAGAGCTGGGTTGCGAGAATCTATTTGGATTCCCGTGAATTGTGACGAAAAACAAGGCCTGACAAGGTCAATGCTATGTGATCAGGTTTGGGATAAAGCTATTTCGAGCTTTTTTAGTTCCATCAAGCTTTTTTAGCTTGATCGAGCTTTAAAAATGTCACTTTTACTCATACTGATCATGGGGTGTCCAATTTTCGCGTCGAAGCGGGAGTCCACAGTTTCACCGTGCTGAGCTGAATGTGGAAGAAGTTCAAAACCGAAACAATCTCCCTTGTTCACAATTGCGTTGTTGTTATATTTCATATCAAATTATTCTTATGATGCACAGTCAACAACGTTTTCTCACCTCCTGTCTTGTCATCAACACTTTACATCTCTTCATCAAACGTCCTACTTGAGCCCATCATGGTGCCTCGCTTCCACCATGATCTGGCAGACCCATGTGATCGCGATATGCCGAAATATGGATTTTTAATTTTTCATCGGGTATGGTGGACCTGAATGCACATCATATACATACAAACCAAACTTTTATTTGGGCAAATAAAATACTGTGGGTTAGTATAGATCAAATCATGGGACAGTATATGTGGAATCTGGTATCACTGATTTCATACTTGTTTAGTGGCATGCCTGAAGCGCCGGTGTTAATTTATGTCTGTAAACATTGTGTGCGCGTTTTGACACGAAAGAGGCAACTGCTACTATTGGTTCTGATGACAATGTTTCGTCAAATAATATATCTTTTATTCAACGAGTCTCACCACCAATTAATCATTCGATAGAAATTTGGCCGCTCAATTGGTACTGTCTGGAAATATCCTGCTAGCTTGTTGAAAATTACTGGAGTATTTGACAAAACAAGACGGAACCATGTAACGAGTGGCTTCGGAGTGTGACTGGGGATAGACGTTGCCAGGATAATGAGACTGGCCTATGTGTTTGTTGTTGTTGTTTTACCATTCTCTGTTATTACGAATAAGTCGGTCTTTTTGTCCGAGTTAAAATCCCCGAATGCAGCCAAGAATCCATCAGATTTGCTCCCAAAGGCGTTGTCGGTAACATCAATCAAGTAAGAGTTGACATGGCTGAACAATATACAAGAAATTAGCAAGACAAATTTAAGGAAATCGACAGATTTCTCCTTCCTTCGTCTCAGCATTTTGCCCCTGTCGTCGGCTGCAAATGTGTGGTAGTGTCTATATTGAATGAGATGGACCAACCAGCTGGGAAAATTCACTTATCGTTTAGTTTTGTCTGTTCAAATGAAGGGGGAGGTAACTCGACTCTGAGTATGACTGGTACATTTCCATTTTTCAGAGCGGAGAAATCGCGACAGAGTGTTGATTTTGAAAGTGAACAGGTGAAACCCTCAAATGTTGGGTAAGGTGAACGCAATCTGATAGTAAGTAGATGACCGTATAATTTGAACCACCCATTATAGCCGACGGCAGCTAAGCTGGATTTGAAAACATATAACAAAATTTTGAAGGATTCGAAAACGATGCAACAACAACAACGCTTGGGTCTTGTCCACAGGCGGCTGGGACAATCTATGGGTCGGCGTATTCGACTGATGAAACGGAATTCGACTGATGAAAACGTAAACTCGGTCGGTTATTTGTTGATAGCTCGCTTGATACTGGTTCGATTCTGACAATCTAAACTTTCCGGAGTAGCTGAAGAGATTCTCTTTTCAAAAATATATAGTTTGATGACAAAAGTTTTTTAATTTTTGAGATAGTGGGCAACTGAAATTTTCGTGTCGACTTCGCTGAAATTTTTTCTGGACCGACCGACATGCGGTTTTTCTTGTCCGGAAAATTATTCCGTGGAATGACTGAAATACTTTTAGGTTTCCGGCACGCTCTACTTTCTTACGAATAAAATGATATAAAATATATGCATGTACCTTCTACCGTTTTCCTTAAAAGGGTTCGCTGAAAAAAAACGATTGAAAATCACAACATTCTCAGCTGAATCTGCCGTAAAACGGATTAGTGAACCGAGTTAAAAACTCGGATTTGGAGATGGACTTCAGAAGATTCCGAAAATCCGGAATAAGGATCGCGGGTAAGTTTATTGAAAGATTGGTTATGTCGGTAGGTCATAAGTGTCGAATTAAATTTAAAAAGCATAGTTTGCACAAAAAATATCCTAGTTTTCAAATAAATGAATGTTTGTCATGTAATAACTTAATGTAAATGGAAATAGTATTTTTCTAGGGTATAAATATACATGTATTTTTTAATTGATCATTAATTTTAAATACGTAAATTTTGATGCATGTACCTTCTTGTACCTGAAAAATGACCAGGAATATACATATTTTGTTCTCAGTAATTATTATAATTTATATGAACTAAAATGAATTTTATCATTGTGAGTTTTGTTCACTTACTGATTTGTTGACATCTCACAGCCCAGACTGGTGAACAGTTAAGTTTTAATCCCATGCAATTAATCCCCAACCGCTAATCCGTTACAACACTTGCCGAGAGTGTCGATCGTTAAAAGATTATGTGAGCAGAATAGGTAATCTATTTATTTATTTATTCATATATTTAGCGCTGGAAAAGATATTCAATAAACAAAGTAATGTACCGCGAAATTCGAATAAAACATTGAGTTGATGGGCCGCGAAATCCGAATGCGAAGCGGCCCTTAAACTACAATTTCAATCAATCAATTTCTTCAGACATTTGAATTTCAGTAATTCATCAGTCATCATAGCTGCATTTTCTTCAGACATTTGAATTTCAATAATTCTTCAGTCATCATGGTTGTCAAGACTCTCATCGCCGGTCATTCCCAGACCAAGTACTTTGATCAATATCTTAGTCTTGTCACTGTCCTTCTGAAAGTCTGAAAGATAAGAACAATCAGGTATATTTATTAGACAGTTTGAAATCAGGGAATCCGTTGACAACTTCCCTTGAGATTCAACTTCCTGCAGCTCATGGGAAGAGTGGCGAAAAAATTACTGTTACAGTTCCAAGTGTTCAGCAACAAGATAATGGGTCGGATTGTGGATTGTTTGCTATAACTAACTTAGTTGAGTTCTGTTTTTACGGTTACCTTGGTAAGACTACTTTGACTTTCAATCCACATATTCTAAGAAAACATTTACTTCAGTGTTTAGAAGATGGGAAAATGACACCCTTCCCACGGACTAATGAGAGTGGAAAGATAGTTAGAATTAGGTTGGTGAACAAAATTATTAGTCGTTTTTGTTCGTGTGGTAAGCCTGATTGTTTTGAAGACATGGTAGGTTGTGACGGGAAAGATGGTAGGAAACGGTGTACTGTTTGGAAACATTTGTCTTGTGCTCAGCCAAATGACAATTCTACTGATTGGTTTTGTGACAGACATATTCAGTAGACAAAGAAATTATTTCTTTTATGTTACTACTTTGTTGTTCTTTAGGATTTCCGGAACAAAGGACCAATTAGTGTGTGAACAGTGTTCCAAAATCATTTTTGCTTGTCAAAATTGTTTTTACTTCATTTTATAAATTAAATTAATATTAAATTTATATTAATAACAAAACCAAGAACAAAAATTACTGAGAACAAAATATGTATATTCCTGGTCATTCTGCATTTCGATTATAAAAATATATATAAAATTAATGATCAATTCAAAATTAAATACTATTTCCATTTACATTAAGTTATTACATGACAAACATTCATTTATTTGAAAACTAGGATATTTTTTGTGCAAACTATGCTTTTTAAATTTAATTCGACACTTATGACCTACCGACATAGCCAATCTTTCAATAAACTTACCCGCGATCCTTATTCCGGATTTTCGGAATCTTCTGAAGTCCATCTCCAAATCCGAGTTTTTAACTCGGTTCACTAATCCGTTTTACGGCAGATTCAGCTGAGAATGTTGTGATTTTCAATCGGGTTTTTTCAGCGAACCCTTTTAAGGAAAACGGTAGAAGGTACATGCATATATTTTATATCATTTTATTCGTAAGAAAGTAGAGCGTTCCGGAAACCTAAACGTATTTCAGTCAGTCCACGGAATAATTTTCCGGACAAGAAAAACCGCATGTCGGTTGGTCCAGAAAAAAATTCAGCGAAGTCGACACGAAAATTTCAGTTGCCCACTATCTCAAAAATTAAAAAACTTTTGTCATCAAACTATATATTTTTGAAAAGAGAATCTCTTCAGCTACTCCGGAAAGTTTAGATTGTCAGAATCGAACCAGTATTAAGCGAGCTATCAACAAATAACCGACCGACTTTCCGTTTTCATCAGTCGAATTCCGTTTCATCAGTCGATTATCTGATCCCCAATCTATATGCCGGCGCCATATTGAACGTACGTAAAAAAGAGAAAAGGCTGGAAACGGTGTTCAAGGCTTCGCGCCAAACGGGCGTAAATAAAGCTTTATCTTCTCCAAAAACTATACCACCTTTCCCCTAGGACCCCCAGCGATGCTCATGCACACTTGGGTCGTCAACACCAGGTGTTTTAGCCGTCAATTCAAAATCAACCCATTGGACTGTTTACCTGAGACAATGACACAGTTTACATACGAATCGCCATTCCTCGGTCCTTTCCGCCTCCGCTCCGACCAACTCGAGTTGGAAATCCCCTACGTGTCAGCCGGAGCACGTGACCTACCAGCGGATCAATGAATCAATTTACCAGGCTTATACAGTCATGGAATGGGAAAACATGCTCATGCATCGCTTGTTCCTGCCACTAACCTACTATGTGCAGATAGTCATCTTGTCCATTCGTAAACACAATGTGATGTAAAATTACTCGTTTGTATATGTACTTGTCCGAATGCGTTATGCTTTTATCGTATATTATAGATAAATATGTTTGCATGCTAGTTCTTATATGTATCACTCATATCTTTTAAGTTATGTGATATATTCTTATCAATAATATTTAATCCTCAATATATACGACTTTTATGTAGTGTGTTAGAACGTTATGTCTTAACAAAGTATACCAGTTTTATCTAATCGCATGAATGTGCTGCAATTTTGTTCTGCTTCGTCTATTGTCGTTTGTGTACATATATGTCCAGGTCTTGTTTCTGTTATTGTTAATATGTTTTATAGACGACCAATAGCTCTCCAGAGCTAATGTTTTTATGTTAAACACTCCCTCGTCTTTAAATAAAATTTACTTGAACTTGAACTTGAACTTGAATGGAGGCGGAAAGGACCGAGGAATGGCGATTCGTATGTAAACTGGGTCATTGTCTCAGGTAAACAGTCCAATGGGTTGATTTTGAATTGACGGCTAAAACTCGGATAAAACACCTGGTGTTGACGACCCAAGTGTACATGAGCATCGCTGGGGGTCCTAGGGGAAAGGTGGTATAGTTTTTGGAGAAGATAAAGCTTTATTTACGCCCGTTTGGCGAGAAGCCTTGAACACCGTTTCCAGCCTTTTCTCTTTTTTTACGTACGTTCAATATGGCGCCGGCATATAGATTGTCCCAGCCGCTTGTGGTCTTGTCCAACATGTCCAAGGCCATGTGGGACTGGAATACGTCCTCCTTTAATATGTTGTCTACCATGGCGAAAGAAAGGCTGTCAGTCACCCATTGTATTGGACTAGCTTGGGTCCTACTGTTTACCGTCCAGGGTAGCCCTTGTTGGCGTGACCAGGGGATGCTCACGCCATAATAACTTATCCATATCATTATAGCCCTTGTTGGCGTGACCAGGGGATGCTCACGCCATTGGGTCGGAGAAACCAAGCTATAGCGCGCGAGCAACAACAACATTCCATTTCATGTAATTCGACAGAAATAGATATTTAAAACGTACCTTATACCATCAACTTCAATACTGTACACACACAAACTCCTCACGAAGGCACAGGTTAGGAAAAAATAAGTGACTCGGGGTTGTTGTTGTTCCTCGGTACAAACATACATCTTCCCTGCTCAACTCCGTGAGCACATGTTGTTTTGCGGAAGCCCGAGACTCTCGCCGAGGATTACCCAAAATGCAAACCGCGCACGTGTTCGGAAAGAAATTCGTCCACTGGTAAACAACATGTCAGCTGTTAGGAGGGCCATCAATTCTGTTGCTTTTTGGCACACATATACTTCAAAATATTCCTTTGTTCCGTTTTGAGTGAATAATTCAAATTCAAGTCGGACACAACAGAATTGATGGCCCTCTTAACAGCCGACATGTTGTTTGCCAGTGGACGAATTTCTTTCCGAACACGTGCGCGGTTTGCATTTTGGGTAATCCTCGTGCGCGCAAAGGAAAGGAAAGAAAGATGGCGCGAAGCGGGAAGCGGGAAGGACGTTTTGAGATATGTGCCGAGAAACAACAACAATCCCGAGTCACTTGTTTTTTTTTCTACCCTCTGTGCTTTCGTAAGCAGATTGTGTGTGTATATGGATAAGTTGATGAAATAAGGTACGTATTTACTCATGTATTTGGGTCGAATTTCATGAGTTGAATTTTGCTGTTTGTCGTGCGCTATAGCTTGGTTTCTCCCACCCAATGGCGTGAGCATCCCGTGGTCACGCCAACAAGGGTTATCCATATCATGGAGTTAAATATAGATGGAGGGACAACTCCGCCAGCCGCCTGTCGCTGACCCGTGAGGTCGCCCAGAGCTACTGTATTCTGAATGGCCGTCAGTCACGATCTGTCCGTTTGATATTCAATGTATGATTCCGCCGACCGAGTCATTGGTTCTTATTCGTAGCAGTAAAACATTAACCTAAGTTGAAATTAAAAATGCGCAGTAGTTCTACGTAAAAATAACGGTGCATTAAGTATGCGCAACACAAATAGTAGGCAATTTGAAATCATACTGAATCATATTTCATTGATCAGAATATGGCCATTCATAGCTTAGTTACATGACTTTGGAATTATACTGTCATTTTGTATATTTTATCGTTTTTTCTACAATTTCCGCATTTCTCAACAAAACAAAAATTTGCAGGGAACTTGGTATAAGTACAGCGAATGTGGAAACGAATAGCACATGGGGGGCCGGTTGGACTAGCTAAAAAAATTCTCAAAAACCCCATTTAAAATACATGGGCAATTTTGCCACGAACAGAAAATACATCAATTTCTTGCGCTGTAAAACTTACCTTCACATACCTTATTGCTATCGTGTTCCTACGCGATTGCCTATTGTAACACATTACCACAGAAACAAAATAATCCCCTGAGCTCCCCAGTGCCCATGCGCGAGTACCCAGAATCCAATCTGTCCGACCACGTCACTTCCTTCTTTCTTCTACAAGTCGTAGTGGAAACACGTGTTCTCAATTTCGTCTGAAAAATCTATGGATCTACTTTGAGTTTACCACGCATTACCTCGGAATTTACCTTGGATATTACCTCGGATTCTACCTGGGATTAATACCTTGGATTTACTGTGATTCTGTGATTCTTGGATTGCCTACCGGGCCTGGAAATCCCACCCGTCGGGAAGTATTCAATCATGTCTGAATCAAATAAAATGGCTTCCATTGTCTGCGTTGTATGTGGTCTATGAAGCCGGCTTGCGGGCACACCTTGGTGGGTCCGTTGTGTCGGGAGAAACTGGTTTGACCAGTTTGTAAGAGGAATAAGCTTTGTCCCGTCAGCGTATTTCTGACAAAAGGAAATATCTTGTCGGTTCATGTGCTGTCGTCTCCCGTCTGGCGGGCCGAGAAATTGTATTGTTCTCCGTCTCGTCTTTAGAGACGGAGAGCCTTCTTTTCTTATGTCTGTTAACATTATTTCATGTTAAAATGACACCCCGTTTCACTTCATTGTTGTAATAAATATTCTTCCAACTATTTCTGATTATGTGAAGTTTGTAACTGGTACAAAATGGCGTTCGTCATCCAGATACGAGATGACCTTGATCGCATATGTTGTTCCCTACTTCCAATTTCAGATTATGGTAATCGGCGGCTGCATCGAACACCTTGGTACAGCCTTGTCATACAGAAGATATTTCTACAACAATGCCGGAGAAATTGAGAAAAGATGTGCCTGCAATTTCTTCCGTTATTACACCACTTCCGTAAGGTCGTCGGTTGTAATAACTCCTGTTCCGGTTTGCTGTGTCTACTATTTCCTCAGCAAACTGGAACTTCGTCGATAAAGTCGGAGATTGTGACTACCCCCCTGTCAAGGACCCGTCACTTCCGGAGAATTTATAAACAATTCGGCCCAGCTCATCGCCGTCTACACAAACTACGGAGATGTCTGCTGCATCTGTAATATCATCACTTCCTGTCATCGTTGACTATTACACCAGTATCCGGTTTTGCTGAATCTGACCGTTCATTTTTGAATGTGCCGAGATTATATAGGGCTCTGCCGCAACCATTGTCAGCATCCCGCAGCTTCTCAACCGGTACTACAACCACGTACGCCTGGGTCCAGTTATGACTTCCGGTCTACGTCTATTCCGAGTTTCTCGGATATCTTCATGCAATCTCTTACATCATACCTTCCGGTATCATCTTCGGAACTTCCGCTTCTGTTCTTGCGCATGTTCCGACTTCGGCAACTACATCCTTCTACAGGCTTGCTGCAACTTGTGATGTTCTGTTACGTAATCGGTGTATGATGTTCCGGTTCAACCATCGATGTTTAGTTCTCCAGTTACGTCATCGATATATTGTGTTCCGGTTACGTCATCGATGTGTAGCAGACCGGCTGATTCCTACACTGCTCCGACTTACTCTGCATTTCCTGTTCGTCATGCGGTGTACAGGCCTACATCATTTCCTTCGGTGGCTTCTGTAGTCCGATGTACCTCGTAGTGTAACTTCTCATGTTACAACGGTTGTCACATTCGACTTCCGGTACATCGGGTGTTTACTGTCGTTTTCCATCTTTCGAGACGTGAAGTAAAGGTTGCACATCTACATCTGCTGTTATATACGACGCATGTTTCAACTTACGTGGCTTCAGCTTCCGATTACAGAGACATACGACGTATCACTGAGCTATTTATTCTACAATAAAAGAATAAATACCTGTTCCATTGGGCTGTTTATTCGACGATAAGAATTACATGCCTATACTCAGCTATACACAGCCCTTGTATTCCCCCGTATCTGTTCATTACGGAAGAAAGACGGGGGACGCAAAAGGGGCCTCATCGTATCCTATTGTTTCGGTTGCTCGGCCACATCCGGTAACGTTGAATGTTATCAACCATCAGGATCACATTCGACTTCCGGTTATGCAGATCTTCACTTCCATCTCTAATCTGTGAGGCATACGGTATCGTATTTAGACCTATGCCTATCTTCATACACAGGTAGTGAATGTTGCTCATCTGCACCTTCGGCCCAAGTACCCAGTTAGACCGACTATCTCTCAACGACTTCTGTCACTTCCGGACCGGAAGTACAGATTGTGTCACCATGTGGCTGCTTCCTATAACAACTCACCGGTGACGTATACACAGTTATTGAGAGTTTCCTGTCTTCATCGTATGTTGTGAAGACAACTGATCATCATTTACGGCGTTTTACGTATTGGTTTCGACCGTGCAAACGCCTACTTTGGTGACAACGGAACTGTTGTTCTTTTATGGATTCGGATATTTGACCACTCCATTGCTTCAACCGTTTCCGTTTTGGCGAATTTTCACCGCTGTGTCTCGCTCTACAGTTTTGAGAAAGCAGGTGATTTATTCCCATTTCTGGCTGCCAGAAGTTCTGCCTATCTTCATATCGCATTCCTTCTTTTAAGGGGCTACGGCGTTCTACGTATTGGTTTCGACCGTACAAACGTCGGCAATCTCATTGGCGTCTGTGACTTCGGAGAGGAAGTACAGATTATGTCACCATTTTGCTGTTTCTTATAACAATTTACTGTTGACGATTACGCAACTATTGAGAGTATCCTGTTTTCACATTTAACTTACAATCGTAAGTTGTGAAGACATGTTCATCAACTACGGCGTTCTACGTATTGGTTTCGATCATACAAATGCCTGCTTTGATGTCAACGAAACGGTTGTTGTTTTATGGATTCGGATACTTGGCCACTCCATTGCTTCAATCGTTTCCGATTTGGCGAATTTTCACCGCTGTATCTCGCTCTTCAGTTTCGAGAATGCAGGTGATTTATTCCCATATCTAGCTGCCTGAAGTTCTGCCTATCTTCATAGCGCATTCCTTCCTGTCTACGACATCTGTCAACTAGCAACGTTGGTATCTGGTCGTATGACTTTGCAGCTGGGCAGTATGACGTCAATTCCGGTTTTCACTCCGGTTTGTAACTCATTCTGCAGGGTCACAGCATCACCCGGGCCCTCTAGTCAGCTTTACAATGGTCTTTGGGTCTTAACGAGGGTTTGCGCATGCGCATTCCTTTACCGTCCATCAGTTTCCGGTTCCTCGTTGATCCATATGACTTATGTAGACCCTGACGATTGGGTGTTGCTGTTGCGTCATGAATGGAGCATTATCTCCAGGTATGACTTATTGTCAGAATTTGGATCAAATTCGTTTGAACCATACATTTTGGGTCTGTTTCGTTCAACTATTTGTACGTCACATCTATTCCCAAAAAATTCTGACAATGCTTGCCGAGTTTGATCATCTTAACGAAACAAGGAGTGATCGTACTTTCCTAGAATACGTGATCTTCTGCAGTTTCTGCCCTATGGGATCCTGGTCGATCCTCTGGGTATTCCACTTCGACTGTGTCTTTAGAGGTATAGTGAACGTATTCACTAAAGAAATCCTCTTATGGAGACCTGTTTCGACTCGTCTTCTTCGGCACACAGCTCATCATGGGATTGTGATTACGCTGGTCAGTTACGCCAGAACATGTTATCTGGCTAAACTTGACACGGATTGGTTTCATTGGAACCGTTTCTGTTAAAATCGCATTCCCTCATCTTCTCTACTTCCGGTGGAGAATGTGGAATTGATGACAGACTTCTCGGCGATGATGACGTAGTCGCTTGCCGCGACCTAGGGACTTCATCTCCGATGTCACGTAACCGGAAGAACCTACGATTTACCTATTCTTCTTGAGGTTACATCCCTATTGCGGCTAAACTACTCCTGGCAGGCGAGTGTCCAGGGTGGTGTATGAGACTGCGTCGCCTCGTCATCGTTTCCTCAGTTTGCAACGGAATAGTTCCAGCAACATGATCGGTTTGGTAGGCAAGCTTCAATGGATACTCTTTCAGTTTCCATGATACTTGTCTCATACCGAGCTACCCCGGACTTATTCAGTTCTGTATTACCTGTAGTGTAAGCACAGAATCTATATTTCTCTTCTGTCTTTCCTCTTCTAAAGTGGATGACAATATGGAAGAGCCTTCATTCCGGCGGTAATGTGCTGTTCTTTTCTTCCGACACTGAGGTATCATTGCTGTGGCGTTGAAGTGTTCGTCCCAGTACGCACCTAAATCCTTTTTGGAGGTCAAATCTCACCTGTACTGCTCCAGTTTGCACGGAGAACATTTGACCGGTGTTTCTTCCTCCGTTTCAGCCATTCTTCTAAGACGGCGTCGAGGAGGGCTGGAGAACATATTTGGTTCGAGAATTGACAGTCGTCTCGTTACAGCGGAAGTCAACAAATTCTCAATAACCAACGCTTGTGTTGTGTCAGACATCATAGCTTTTGACCTTCATAAACAAGCACAGGGAACAGTGATGTTTCCCCAGTGACTACTGCTTCTAGGGATCGTCGCTACGAGTTTGTCACGTTTCCGGTATGTCGAACTCTCTATCAGGTTCTTACGACCGGGTGACAGCTACTCGTAGACTGCCAGGTCGAATGCTTCAGTTATGAGAAATTTCAGCGACTTTATGATTCCGGTTTATATTTCTCATACTACGATCCCAGCAGTCATGGCAGCGTCTTGCGTACGTTTATGGCGTATCCTTGCTGGAGGACACATTCTTCGGCCGCTGCTACTCTGATGACAACTATTTCGGCGACCGGTTTCCGGTCAGTGGCATCAGTACATGTTATCTGACCCAGTTCCGGTTTTCCCCATCAGCCAGCTTTTCTTCTTGAAAATGATTTGGTTTGTCTTCAGAGCATCTTCACGTAATACGTCTTCCAGAACAAGAAGCCCTTCCATCTCGGATGTTTTCATCGAGGACGCCATATAGTAGCTCCTCTCTTCACCTTACATCCGATTTAAACGTATCGGTTAGGAACGGAGATCATGTTCAGCGAGCGACGTATGTGTAATGATATGCGATATCTCGGGTTGTTCAGGTGTCAACGCCTCCTTCCACGTAAATCTTTTTTCCACTTCCTGGAGAAGGATGGATGGATGGATGGAGTCGTTTGTTCACTCCGTCGCTTTCCGATGGATACTGAGATTCACTCCAGACGTTGCAGTTCCGGAGCTGGTTTTGGCGCTGTATCGTTTTCAAGAGTGTCTTTCAGCCTACATGTACGACATCAAATAATAACCTACTGTGATCATAGATGACGATGTTTTTAATCTGGTAGCTTGTTACGGCGAGCGTCCGGCAGATACTTCATGTGGGAAACTATTATCTACGTCTTGGTGCAGCTGATGGGCACTAAAACCTTAGTCATATTTTTCCTCCCAGACTTCGCTAATTTATGCATTGTCGTGTGTTACATGAAGTATGAACCGGATTTCGTCATCCCAGCATATCTACGGGTTCTACACTTCCGGGATTTGTCATCAGTATCAGTCGCTTTATGACTTAATTTCCGGAGACCGTCAACCCGCCTCTGTCCAAGTTAAATTAGATGGCAGAGTTATGGGCCCTCATAGCGCTCTTGTGTTATAACACGTGCGTTTGTTCTGGGCCTTCGTCAACGGCATATTTACGCCCTCGTATAAAGCAGGAAATATGAAATATCTTTTTTCTAGCTTTTCAAAACTTCTCGTTTGGCGTACACGGACGTACCTGCGGAGGTAACACTCTCCTAGGTTTGGATTCATCAGATCAGGACTGTACGGACATCCTGATTTCTATGATCTGACATTTCCGTGGACGACATTTGACATCTTGAGGGCTGTAATCTGGAGGTTTGCGATACGTCTGTCTGTCATCACCTCCGGAATTGGATGCTGTTGAGACGGGATTTCTACACTCTGGGTCCGCAGGTGGCGCCCAGGCCGTTGATACCCGTCGACATGTATGCACTAGACCTAGTGAGTCTACCAATTTTGAAAATTGGTAAGTGTTTGCTCTCCCCAATTTTCAAAAAAGGGGGGGGGGGGGAAGACGTTTCGGTCTAGTGCCCTGTCAGCCTATTCACAGTGCCCTCTTATCGGGGCCGGGTGATAGATCGATAGCCATAATATACTCATCTTACATGTGTTTATGGCACTCGATTACCTGGCTGACTCCTGTTTTCCCCTTCGCCTATGCTTGAGATTCCTTTCTGTTTTCGACCACTATTCCCTCCGTCCTGCTATGATATTCTAGCAATAAGGTATGTGAAGGTAAGTTTTACAGCGCAAGAAATATGAAAAATTTGAAAATCAATTTTCCTATTTCTAAGCTTAAACTTACCTTCACATACTGTGATGGCCCTCCCAGCCTCCCCGCTAATGGGTTATTCACACTGCGATTGAATAGGAAAGAAGGAAGTGACGTGGTCGGACAGATTGGATTCTGGGTACTCGCGCATGGGCACTGGGGAGCTCAGGGGATTATTTTGTTTCTGTGGTAATGTGTTACAATAGGCAATCGCGTAGGAACACGATAGCAATAAGGTATGTGAAGGTAAGTTTAAGCTTAGAAATAGGAAAATTGATTTTCAAATTTTTCATTGTTTGCTGCCGAATTAACAGAATTTCAGCATTTCAAAAATGACACATTTTGTGCTTGCGTTCAAGATCAAATAAAAGAGTATATATCAGTCTTTGCCATTTTAGGGACCGGAAGCCTGAATCTGGATAAAATGCAATATTGTAAACACTAGATTGGCATTTTCTCGCTTTTGCGCTGCCTCAAAGCTATTAACTAATGAGTCAGCCAAGGCCGTTTTACCCCCTGCGTGCTAATCGCTAATTGGTCTTCAATACTTGTCTATTGAGGAATGGTTCCCTGGTGAGTAAAAATAATTTCTACCCAATTATTAAGGCAAAAAGAGGATTTGAGAACGGGAAGCATAATAAACACATCCTGTATATATTACAAATGAATATGGCCTCTATATTGTATACGGTGAGTGTGTGCTGCTAAAATTTTGATATATAAGAGCTGAAAATACATGGTTGCGACTTATTTACAAAATTTTCTGACCAAGAGCAACACCTTCAGCACAACGAAGATATTCTTTCTCACGGCAAAAAAATGGACCTGCATGTGGAACAACTTCGGTTAGCCTGTCGCTTGTGTGTGGGGACCGAAAAACTTGTATCCTTTCGATAGAAACCCGGTTTCAAAACACAAATTCAAGAAACAAATCTTGCAGGCATGTGGCATATATATCCAGAGTGATATAATTTATAATAGAAACGATGTAAGTGATGTGCCTATCACTGTTGGGTCAAAATAGTCTCTCATTCCCTCCATGGTGAAACTCAACACTTCCCGGTAGCGTGCACAACGGGCGGCTAAGTACCAATTCACATTTCCAATACACTCAACTTATACAGCTTTGATGACGTCGATGGGGCGCATGCGCAGGAATCCGACAACTGCCGAACATGACAGAACCTGCTTTAATCCCCCAAATACACACAGGCTAATCCGACGAATCCCTGCTGTGGCAGAATCATACATTGAACACTTCGATCTGGCAGAGTTGTCTCTCCATCTCTATTTAACTCCATGTCCATATAAACACCCAATATGCTCACGAAAGCACAGAGGGTAGAAAAAAACCCAAAACAAGTGACTCTAGTTTGTTGTTGTTTCTCGACACACATCAAAATGTCCTTCCTCCTCCTTTCCCTTTTTTTTTGTGCACACGATTACCCAAAATGCAAACCACGCACGTGTTTGGAAAGAAATTTGTCCACTGGCAAACAACATGTCGGCTGTTAGGTGGGTCGTCGAATTTGAATTATTCACTCAAAACAGAACAAAGGAATATTTTGAAGTATGTGTGTGCCATGAAGCAACAGAATTGATGGCCCCCCTAACAGCTGACATGCTGTTTACCGGTGGACAAATTTCTTTCCGAACATGTGCGCGGTTTGTATTTTGGATAAACCCCTCGGCGAGAGCCTCGGGCTTCCATGAAACAACACGTGCTCACGGAGTTGAGCAGGGAAGACGTTAGTTTGTCCCGAGAAACAACAGCCCTGAGTCACTTATTTTTTCCTACCCTCTTTGCCAAGTTTGCATTCGTGAGGAGTTTGTTTGTGTACAGTATTGAAGTTGATGGTATAAGGTACGGTTTAAATATCTATTTCTGTCAAATTACATGAAATGGAATTTTGATGTTGCTCGCGCGCTATAGCTTGGTTTCTCCGACGCAATGGTGTGAGCATCCCCTGGGCACGCCAACAAGGGCCACGTCCAGGGAGTCGTACACGAAACTGCTTAAGTTACGATAAACGTAAGGACACTTGCGTTGCCCTAGCACCATTGTGGGCAGTGGTAATGAATTCGAACCAGGCATACCGGTAGTCGTCAGTTCATTCATATTTTCACGACCGCTTTGTCTCCTCTATTCCCCTCGATTAGTTGAACTATGTGTAGCATGACTGCCTGGTTATTGGACACTTTTTTATGAATAAGAGTCTGCAGGTCGGCCATGCAACCATGTATGGCCGAGAAAGTAACACTGGATAAAGGACTAAGTTTCTTTAGTGATAAATCGTCATAAAAAATATTGAAAAATTGAAGAAAAAATACGGGGAGAGACTGGGTATAGTTGAAACACAGGGACCATCCAGGGTATGAAAATGCAAGTTTGCGCCTAGCCACATATATGTAACTCAGTATATGTAGACACAACTGAGTTGCACATGACATCCTTAATAGGAAAGTCATCAGTATCGTCCTTTTCTCCGTGGCCAATCATGACAAAATGTGCAACTGACTATGGCATGTAACGGGTTGTAAACATGTCAAATATACTTCTCTCCCCCGACACAAAGTATCTTCCCCATTCCTGCAGCGCAAGTATTTGTAAATGGCACCAAATCATGTCACTATCTTCCTATCACATTCAAATGTTGAAAATGGCAGAAGTGCAAGAAATGCCCCAATGTGCATGCTCCGCATTGAAACGGAACACTTTACGATATGTCGTAAAGATGAAGTCATCAGCTAGTGGGTGGGGACTAATGCACGTGGTCAAGCTCCATCTCGGTTACCCCAGCAGCTGATGATGCCTTCTTCTATACGACATATCGTAAAGTGTTCCGTTTTAAGGCGGATCATGCGCATTGAAGCATTTCTTGCACCTCTGCCATTTTCAACATTTGAACATGATAGGAAGATAGTGACATGATCTGGTCCACCCAGCAGTAATCCTACACAGGACTGGCCTATCCAGCAGTAATCTCACATGTGACCGAACTATCCAGCAGTAATCTCACACTGGACTGCCCTATGTACATGTACCTGTAATCCGACAGCACTGACCTATCCATCTTACATGGGATTAACTTTTGCCAGTAATCCCACATGGGACTGATGTTATTGTCTGTATCAGATAATCTATTCCAGACATTATTGTCTGTACCACATCACCTATTCCAGACCTTATTGTTTGCTCTACATGTATGCTTTCAATACTGCTGCACCTTTGGCGGATGATCCCACAAGGCGAGATGTCGGTGTTCTCAGAACGCTTGTTGATTTCAGGCAAGCAGGAGGCGTGCGCGAGCGATCTCTCGCCTCTCCTTGAGAGCCCTGATATCCACCTGTCCCGCCACCCCTGGAACAGAGCTCCACCCTGTATCTCAAAACTGAGCCTCGCCCGACCCCATACCGGTATGCTGATATTTTCAGATAGCATAGGCCGCTGATAATTAATGTTCCGTTTCCCATAACCAGCCTTCATCTATATTTTGAGGGCAGATAATTAAAATCCATGAGGGCTTTACATTTTCATAAGTAAAACTTGCTCAGTTTCTTCATATTTATACACAAATGGTTTGCAAGTTAATAATTAATAATTATCGCGCTCAGCATGTATATTTTTACCAGTAAGGTTACGAGAAACAAACAATTAATTAACAGTGGTTATATGATATCTGATACTGCATCCACTACACCCTGACTGGGTCCAAAAATTTGTAGACTGGGAACTTTTTCTGCTGATTCTCAGACAGGTCATTTTATTTTGGAATGTCAGAGTTGTCTCCCTGTCTCCACTCTTAGGTGAACAAACGTAAAATGCCCTCCAAGCAAGTCTTTGGCATCGGATCATAATTAATCACTTCCGGGTCAGTGCCCACGACCTACATTGTTTAGAAATTTGAGAGCAGATCTTTATGGATTTTATGAGCTGCGATTTTTCAGCATTTCTGATACATCTGATATTTCAACTTGCAGATGAGTCTTCCACCTGTACTTCCTGGTTTTGATTTGGGCCACTTTGGAAAAAGCATGGTGGATGAAGACATGGTCAGTGAAGGGTGAGAAGGCTCCCTGTTTACAAATTCAATGACATTCTGCAGCACCAATCAGCTGTCAGTGGCAGTAGTTTGAAATTTCCATGGTCAGCATCTGTCAAGACTTCCACTGGTAATGTCCCACAAGGTAAATATTGACATGCCAGGTGGAGTTATGCATTGTGAATTTTCTGGATTTTTGCCGATTTTTAACGCTAATACATAACAAGTAACGGAATTAATAGTAGGCTGATGCCATTTTGCTGCCAACATGTATCACAGGAGCCGCGAAGCACATTTGAAAGTGGAGGGGCTGAACTCTTATAACATTGATCTATATAACAAGTGTGGAAGGGGGGGGCGGGGCGGGGGCTCCGCGGCCCCTGTATCACACATTGTGAAGGCAAATATTCCATGCCCCAATCCATAGAGGAATGCAGTTTTCGCCTGTATTCTAGGATTGACCTGAGTATATGGTGGGGGTTTCCCTTGACCTTGTTCAAGGATGTCGATGTCGAGGATTAGTTATCTTCTCAGAAATCATTTTGACAATCAATGCAGACAGTAGTTTTCTCATGGCATTTTCATAAGAACTTGGTATCTGGACCAAATCACCTTAACTCTTCCATCCACTGCGAAAGGAAAACCTGACCTTCGAATAAATATATATGTATTTACCTACTACCTACCTAACTTGCTGGGGTAGGGTTGTGCGACTAAGATTCTAGATTCTTTAAAAATTTGTTACACACTGTCATCACCATGTGAAGGTGCTCAAGTGCATATCTTGAGTTAGATTGAACTTCAGTTACTATTAGACTGGTTGAAATAGAATCATCTTACACTCTTTTCAGGTTGGAACCAGTGCAGTTCACTACCCAGAGGCAGGAGGTCACAGTCATATGTCCTTTGCCTGGGAACGAGTAATGCAGTATCCTAATATTTCATCATCGTCGACAGCGTTGCGATACCTTGCAGGAACGACATAACTTTTGCAGTTGATAGGCTTTTTGAGCTGCATAATAACTTCAATCTGGAATAACCTCATTCTTTTTACTCCTCGAGACTATGACTCTGAGAATCTGAGAAAGAGAGACTGCCAATCAGATTTAGAGAGTTGATCACCAAAATCTGCGTTGTCTCATGTCAAAGCTCTTGTGTTCGGTCATGTCGGTGAATTCTGATTGTGTCAGGTTTTGTCTGGATCACCATCAGTCTGTGACTCATTTGGACTGAAGATATTCCACTCATACATTCACTTAGTAGCAGTTTTTACCAACATATTTCAAGAATGAGAAGGCTTAGGCTTTCTTGGGGTGTTGTCCTCGTATCAACACCATATCTCAAGAATGATTATGCCTACATGTAGTTCACACATGCATGTGATCGAATGAAAGAAATCTTATCAGAAATCTGTGTGATGGACCGTTTTTTTGGGTTCAATCCTGAGCAACCTTGTCTCGCATATGCAAATGGACAAGAAGTCCAAAATCAGTGACATTGACATTCAACCCATTCTGGATCAGAAGTGGCCCATTTGTCACCCATTATTGTTTTACCACCATACATGTACATGCCATATCACAGGAATAATAAGCAATGATGAAATGCATTCTGGTCTTGGGTTACATTAAATGTTTGTTTGTTTCTCATGACCTTGCTTGTAAAAAGAGACGTACTGAGTGCGACAATTATTAATTATGGATCCTCCAAAACAAATGCTTGTAAATATAAAGAAAAGGAGATCTTTTGAAAATTTTAATTCCCATATGAACTCTAATCATTTGACCTTACATAGAGATGTGGGAGGGTCATGAAAAACTAAGTAACAGTGAACTTAATGAATTTTATTGTGAAAATATATTCATGAACACTTCCCATATTGTTGCATTAAAAAAGCAGTAAAGCATAATCTTGCATTATTTTTTATTCTTGTTGTTATCCATAGAATAGCCTTGTGTTATATACGCCGACTTCTAAATGCCTATCAAAGAAATTTTTTATTCTTGTTTGTCATACAAATGGAGGGATGCTTATTTTCAAATGTAACTTTGGTACTTCTGCAAGTTTGTCATATCTAACTTAAAACTTTATAAAATTTATACCCTGCTTCTTGCTTAACAGGTCTTAACGATACATTGTCAGAAATCTGTTTAGTTCCCTGCATTACTACAATTATGTCCTGCAGATGCCAAGGGGTCAGACTTCAATCTCGCTCCTGTTTTTATTCGTCTGTGACTGAATGCAAGTGAACTTCATTTTGGTATGTTCTTTAAATCATTATCTTGAATATGACCTACACTTACACAAGTACCAGAGTTACATTTTCACAGCAATTCATCTCTGGGGGAGTTGAAAACCAATCATAGAAGGATTACTGTGTTGCTGTTGCAAATATTAACAGGCATTTTTTGTGAAATGTCTTAAAAGTAGATGGTACGATAAGGCGGCATAAGTATACATGGTGCACTTGAAATCAAGAAATTAAAATGTCCTAAAAATGATTGTTTTAATCTAATGACGAGAAAATATATGTATACAATATTATGTGAAAGTTCTACCTTGATAGTATAAGATTATTGTTCTCACATGAAAGTTCAACTGCACCATGTAAATAGGCCAAAATGCCACCTTATCATATGCAATCTCCTTTTTGAATACCAATGCTTACAAAGTGTTGAATCCCAACACTTGCAAAGTGCTGAAAGTCAACATTTACCAAATGTTAAATATAGACACAAATCCAACACTTACAAGTGTTAGAATTCAACATTTATAAAGGTTAGAAACGAGATCATAACACTTTTAAAATGTTGAAATCCAACACTTTACAAAGTGTTGAAACCAGCAACTCTTTCGAAAGTGTTAAATTAACATTTACAAATGTTTTCCCTCCTCCCACACTTATCAAAGTGTTGTATTTAGTTTTAAGAGTGTAACTGAGGGTTAGAGACTATCTAACCGTCAGCAATTAGCTCTATGACAGCTTAATTAGACAGTGATCAGCCTTTGCCGACATACTGACAGAACCACATGACTTCACGTATAGTCTTTTGGTTAACCTATATCAAGAATCTATCTCGGGTACGCTTTTATTGTACTTGTTCATGTGGCAACTTGGATGACATGACCACACCGATCCTAGCACCGGCATAAGCGGTATTAGATACAAATCCAGAGAGCTTTGATGGAAATGTCTGACAACTCGTATATTGGTAATTGGTGAGCTGTGCCACTGTGACAACTCGTACACTGGAGATTGGTGTGCTGTATTGTCATCAGATGAAAATGACTGCATTCAACACAAAAGACTAGTCTGTAAGCATGGTAAGGCCCGATGTCGACCCAGCATCAACTTCCAGCAATGCCAACATATATCAAAGACCAAAATATCTGTACAGGGGGTAGTAGGTAAAGGCTATTTAAAGTAAACTTTCACCCGGATGTAGAGGTCATTTGTGGCGGTCACCTGGCGGTTAGGGAGGTCAAGTGCAGTATAGTTCCAGCAGGATCACTGAAAGCTACCTCCAACACAGGAGAGTTCCAATTGCTGCAGGGGATGTATTCCTCTGTGGTGATGCGGTCTGGCAGCGGTTTTGGCAGTGATTCGGTCTTGGGGGGGAAGCTTTCGCGGAGAAAAAGTAGTCCCTAGATAAAATGGACCGATTGGGTCGAGTGAGGTATCAAGGTGAAGCTTATGTGAAGGGGCATCTAATGGGCTGAGTGTGGGGTTGAACTATTGGCATTCTGTGCATGCGCGGTGGCCCAAGGGTATGAAAATAGACGTTTTGGGATGTAGGGGAGCCACTAATGGTCCAATATGGGTCGAGTGAGGTATCAAAGTGAAGCATTCGTGAAGGGGCATCTGATGAGCTGGGTGTGGGGTTGAAATATCGGCATTCTGCCCATGCTTGTGGCCCAAGGTTATGGAAATAGACGTGTTGGGAGCTAGGGGAGCCACTAATGGACCAATGGGGTCGAGTGAGGTATCAAAGTGAAGCATTCGTGAAGGGGCATCTTAATGGGCTGGGTGTGGGGTTGAAATATAGGCATTCTGCACATGCGCGGTGGCCCAAGGGTATGAAAATAGCCGTTTTGGGATGTAGGGGAGCCCCTAATGGTCCAATGGGGTCGAGTGAGGTATCATCTGATGGGTTGGATGTGCGGTAGGAATATCATTCTGCGCATGCGCAGACGCAATGCGGAGCTCGTCCAATCAGAAGCGAGTATTTCAAATCCGTCCGAGCTCTCTTACAATCAGAAGCGAGTATTTTGACCCGGTGCATTATGGGACATATCCAAGATGGCGGCACGTATGATCAAGATGGCGGCACATCCGGTGTCGAAAACTGGCCATTTTGTCGGGATGTGGTCACTTAGTGTCGAAAATTGGACCCCGTATGGTTCCCGCTAGCCGTTTTGGAGCTAGGGGAGCCACTAATGGTCAAATGGGGTCGAGTGAGGTATCAAAGTGAAGCATTCGTGAAGGGGCATCTGATCGGCTGGGGTTACAGTATCGGCATTCTGCGCATGCGCAGTCTGGCCGTAGTATAGAAATAGACGTGTTGGGGTGTAGATGGGCAACTACTGGGTCGATGGGATCGAGTGAGGTATCCATGTGAAGCCTAGGTGAGGGAGTTACACTAGGGTGTCGTATCCATTCTGCTGCACAGGTCACGTGGGTTGTGACGTCACTTCCTGTGACGTCACGCGTCTTCAACGGCAGTGCACGGACGCATGTCAGGTCAAAAGGTCACATCCAGGTCAAACGGTCCAATGTCCAATGATACAATGTTGCAGCATCGCGATAGACAGAGCTTGAGCACAAAAAGGGGATTCTAGATGAACCTGGGAAAAAGAGCCAATCAGCGGTCGAGAAAAAGGACCAATCAGCAGTCGAACAATCAGCCAATCGAATTGATGTCCGCGATGGAGGGTGGTTTTTAAAAGGTCTGAAAAGAAGGTGCCCGTTGTGGTGGTGGAGTTTTGGGAGGTGACTCCGGTTCCCATTCGGCTTCCCAAGAAGGTAGTGGCCCACTCGGTGAGTCACGCTGCATGAAGACCACCCATCCTCGAGGATCCGTGTGCGACCTGCGTTTACGCATCAGATCATTCACTAAATCCGTCATGTGGGTCCTGGGAAGCACCCGATTCTGTACCAGGAGTTCACCTTTATCATTCCAAGTCATGTTAGGATTCTGTTTCATCCGTTGTAATACCAGGCCAGCTTATTTCTTGAACGAGGCAGGTACACTCTTCAGGACTTCGTCTTCCACCCACTGTGGGGCTGTAATGGCGGCTGTTGGAGCGGTGCTGAAGTCGGCGGTGTGTCACGTGGTGGTGGTGGTGGTGGGGTAGAGAGGGTTTTGTATTGGTCCATGAACGTCATGTACCGTTGAAGCGTCTCATTGTATCATTGTGCCGTTGTACTTTCTCACTGTCGCTTAACCCCGGTCTCTGCAAGATCTGTTGCATGTCTCCATCGAGGGTGTTTATGGTCTTCACCGTAGGTTGGACAGGATAGGGTGATTGGAGGTTTTGAAGCAACCGTGGTTCGACGAGGACCATTTTTTTCGTGTGGTTCATTGTCGGCCGAAGAGTCCACCCAATACTGGACGCAACACGGAAGCGGCCAACGGTGCTAAGATGGTCCCGAGAAAGCCGCCTTTCTATAACACCTTTTTCTTTTATGTTTGAGGGACCCGCTTCTGGACTAAGGATCGGAGACCTGTCTTATGCTTGGCCAACTTGGTCTTCTGAGCCGGAATCAGTGGTACGTTGCCTTTTAACAGACAGCGTACAAGGTCAGGGTCTGCACCGCGTACACTGGTTCGGACTAACTCTGGTGGGGCCGTCTTCAATACACGGATCGTGGGAGCGTGCTTCCGTACTCGCGTAGACAACATGTACAACTAATGCTAGAACCCACAACTCTTTTCATCTATCTCAGAGACAAAGTCAACCCTGTTGTGGTATTCATTCTTTTTTATTATCCCCATCATCAAACACACACACACCGCAGCTGGGGGAGCCACTGTGGGTGTGTTTACATTATTTTTGCATGTACACGTGGTGGGCCTCTCCGGGAAAGATGCCGGTCCGTCGTCGAAGGTGCTCGGGGGTGGCTTGCTTGAGGACGAAGAGCATATACCCGTGTTGCGGGGTTGTGGCATCTTTAGAGGCTTCTAACGCAAAGGGTGTGCGGCCGGGATACATCTGTCTCGCCAGGTGGAGCAGTTGAGTGGTATCTCTCGGGTTTTTAAAGACCACCAGGTAGTGGGCATTTAAGATGATGTTCCGCTGTTCTTTGTTTTTACTGAACAGATTCTGCACAATGTATGTACGTCGATGGTGGCTGCCTTTGGTAAAGAGTTGGGTGACCCGCGCATCCATCTCCGCGATGAGATCATCCAGAACCACCAAGGTCTCGGGTTCCAAATCCGCCAGGTTGGGTAGGCCTTCCACAAACGGGATGTGGGGCATTGCTGCATACGCTTCCTGCCATTCTCCGTAACACCACACGACTCGAGCAATAGGTGGGGTGATCATGCTGTCGGCGTGTTGAAGGAGCTTCCTGACGAAGTGCGTTTTGCCGGAACCGGTCGATCCTGCGATAACGCAAGTGAAGGGATGCTGCCACCGAGGGTCCATAATTCGAGCTGTATCCGTTGTCGTGGTAACCCGCTCTTGCAAATTTGGTACTAGTGAACTGGGGTGGTGGGTACAACGTCGGTCGTCGTTGTCTGTTCACTGTCAGGGATGATGATGGTGGTGAGTACAACGTCGGTCGTTGTTGTCGGTTCACTGTGAGGGATGAAATCCGGTGGGTTTTCTCAAACGTAGTGGGTGTACTTGGTGTAGGTGTGGAGCTTGGTGTGGAGCTTGGTGTGGAGCTCGTTGTGGCTTGTACACGGGGTGTGGTGGTGGTGACTGGGCTCGATACGGGGTTGTCTGGTGCTATATGTAGACCGGCTTCACTGGTTGCTGGTGTTCTCAGTTGGTTAAGTAGCGCGCTGACATAGGTTACGTCGTAAAACACACCTCCGTACAACACACTCAGCAGGGTTACGACAATCACCACAAAGCCCACTTGCGCTTTGCGCGTTTTAGGAGACGCTGTGTTCAGAGGCAGCTGCTGTTGGTCCATAGCACTGTGGTCGAACGTGGAATGAAGGATGACGGCAGTGGTGTCTGGCTTTATATTCGTTTCACCTGGTTGGCAGCGACCCAGGAATTGAAGGAACTGGGCCAGCCTTGCCATTTGATGAAATTTAAACAGTTTGCCACGTCGACGATCCGTTTTCAAAATCTGCTCCACCGTGTAGTAGTCTTGCTGTGTTTTTACGACAAGCTGTAATTCCGTCTCGTAAAAGGTCCCGAGCAACGGTTCCCCTTGGAGAACTTCCAGTTCATAGACTCGCTGCTGTCGGGGTAGCCTCCGTTTAATCAGGAAGTGTTCATCGCTCCAGTTGGGCAAGTAACTTTTCTCGAACTTGCCCTTGACTTTACTGATCCGTACAGGGTCCCCGACCTTGTACACCGCTTTCGTCGTTCGCTGCCATGACCTGGGGTACAAGGCACGCCGGACTTGGGCTTCATTGCGTTGGGTCACGGTAATGGGGGTTCTCTCTATACTCCGATGATAGGCTCGATTGTGACCCCTCACAAGTTTCGGGAAAACATCGATGTACCGCCTTGTATTCTTATAGGTGAAATATTTATACCTGCGGTCTTTGAATGTCCTGTTGAACCATTCCACCACGGAAGCATTGGCCTCGTTGTACGTATGGAAGAAAAACACCTGTTTCTTGAGAAAGGCTTGGAACGGTCTGTTGAGGAATTCCGTGCCTTCGTCGTTTTGCAAATACAAAGGTTTGCGCCCGGTCTTGAAGATGTCTTTGAACGCCGCTATGAGATTCGCCCCCGTTTTCGTCCGGATGGGTACCACCCACGCATAATTGGATAGGATATCGATGCACGTCAAGATATACAAATTCCCATCGTTGTGTTTGGCAAAGGCGCTCATATCGACCAAATTCGCTTGCCACTGGGCATCTATTCCTCCCACGATGACCCGGTTCCGTAGAAAATGGAGACGGACAGCTCGATGTAAGATATAGGTGTCTTGTTTTCTTAACCAATCTCGGACTTGGGCACGTTGTATCCCCTGGGGTTTGGCCGCTCGATAGAGAGCCGACAATGCACTATAGGCCGCCGGACTGTCGGGACTATTATAAGTTATCCAACACCTTCTCCCAGTGCTTCATGGTGACAAAATGATGATGGACCCTGGCTTTATCGTTTATTTATAACGGGTATATCTTGGGCCGGAGTTTCTTTCTGATTTTCTTCATGGGCTTCCACAGTGTCCATGGTAAATGAGGAGTCCAAATCGTCTGATGACCGCTTGATAAGCACTTCATCCACATCTACCATGGCATCTTCCAATGCAGACCATAGATCAGGGTGAAGGGTAAAATGCACTGTAACTCCATCAGGCCGAGCCAGTTGAGCAAAGAAAGGGCCGCGTCGGATGTACACATCATGACACAAGTGGATGAGATCACCGTCCAGTTCACCAGACAACACGCGTTTGAATTTGGTCCAGCCCTCTCGGGACAGACGAATGTGAGCCGGGCACGGTTGTGTAGGGTCCGCATCACAGACGTCTCCCTCCTCCTCTATTATATCGACCGTATCCGCATACACGTGCAGGAAAAGCTCGGGGGTCAAGCTGAGATACGCCAGTATTATATGCTCCGCCATGGTCAGTACGTGGATGGTACCAGAGTTGACTGTCTCCCGTATTTATAGGGAGAACCCCGTGAGATAAAAGGATCAGGTGGTCATGTCACTGGGCTGACTGAGTCTAGCCGGGTAATCAATGGCATCGTCGTCGGGTTCATGGCTAGACATTCGTTCATTGGGTTCTGCCGCCGTTTCTCTCAGGGCACCAGCCCACTCCAACTCGTTTGATGACCGCTCGTCCGGTGTAAACAGCCGGTCCGCGATAGACACGACTTTCTCGAAGGCTGTCCACAGATCGGGGTCTAGGGTGAAGTTTCGAGTAGGGTCTTGGTAGCGGCCCAGGCGTGCGAAGAAGGGTCCACGGTATACGTAGATGGCATTGTCTATGTGGATGACATGCTTGATCCAATGACGATCG
>JAVTVY010009853.1:0-48442 GCA_036873755.1 Hanleya hanleyi | reverse complement strand
CGTATGGTTGGCCATCCCTGCCAGAATTCGTCATTTAGATGCTGCCTCTAAATAATATATACCATGGTATAAAATGCCAAGCCTGCCATAATTCGTATTTAGAGGCTGCCTCTAATTATTTTGTACCATGGTATAAAATGCCGAGCCTGCCATAATTCCCATTTAGAGGATGCCTCTAAATCGCCAAGCCTGCCACAATTCGTATTTAGAGGCTGCCTGTAAATAATATATACCATGGTATAAAATGCCGAGCCTGCCATAATTCGTATTTAGAGGCTGCCTCTAATTCATTTTAGCCGTAAGTCATAAACAACTCGATGTCATATCAAGAATATTAAATTTGACCAATGAGTAAACTTGTAACAAGCGTAGAGATATGGCACCAAATTTGTGAAAGCGTATATCATTGGTGGAAGTAATAAGAAGGCGAAAATTTACGACTTACGGCTAAAATGAATTAGAGGCATCCTCTAAATAGGAATTATGGCAGGCTTGGCGATTTTATACCATGGAACAAAATAATTAGAGGCAGCCTCTAACTACGAATTGTGGCAGGCTTGGCGATTTACAGGCATCCTCTAAATAGGGATTATGGCAGGCTCGGCATTTTATACCATGGTACAAAATAATTAGAGGCAGCCTCTAAATACGAATTATGGCAGGCTTGGCATTTTATACCATGGTATATATTATTTAGAGGCAGTCTCTAAATGACGAATTCTGGCAGGGATGGCCAACCATACACACGACCCCTAGCACCGGCATAAGCGGTATTAGATACAAATCTAGAAAGCTATGATGGAAATGCTCTGACAACTCGTAGATTGGTAATTGGTGAGCTGTTTCGCTGTGACAACTCATACACTGTTTATTGGTAAGCTGTATCGTCGTCAAATGAAAATGACGGCATTTAACACAAAAGACTAGTCTGTAAGGCCCGATGTCGACCCAGCATCGACTTCCCGCAAATGCCAACATATCACGTGATCAAATATGGCTGGCAATTCTTTACAAATCAGTTATGTGATCAAACATGGTGGATATTGTTTTTTACAAAATTTAGCTATATCGTAATAACCATGGTAGTCGTATACAAGATTTTGCTTGGTTGGATCATTCAACCTAAACCGGTTTTGCTCCAGAACCTGCACCCTGATCTTGATCATGTAAATGGTCGAAAGAATGAGTGCTTACTCGTTTATAATTACAATTGCTAAAATATAATATCAGCGAAGGTTAACACAACTGACTAAAGGTAAACCTTTGCTCATTTTTTAACCTTCGCTTAATATCCATTACATTTTTGTACCCTATTCACTGATTATGATGATCGAACTTGATTTATAGCTTCGCTCGCTCTTTAAATTGCCGCCCGATCGCTCCCTTCATGATCCTGAACCTGCTCATGCTCTTGTGTTCCGTCACCTCCGGTTGTGACATCACTTCCGATTATAAGGTCACTTCCGGTGATTAAATTAAATCCAGTGATGATGTCACTTCCGGTATCGACACTTCCTTCTCCGTGAACCTCAACCAGAACTTGGCCTGAAGGACTATGTTGGATATATACTCATTATTGTGAAAATGAAATTGGAAGCGAGCATAAAAACATCTAGGCTGGTTGAATAGAGCTAAATACAGTATAATAACCATGCCTCTTATTCAGCTCATCATATGTACATCATCGTGTCCAAATTACATTACAGTTCGCTGAATATCATAGGAGTTATTAAAAGGATACTCTGAGAAACATGGCAAAACATCTAATGGCGAAATCGAGCGACTTTCTTCAATTTATGACCAGTACAGTTTAAAAGAATCCGAAAGTTTAAATAATCTTGATCAAACTTTGAGGAGTTATTAGCAAGGATATTTGAAGTTAAAAATTTCACAATCCCTTTCGTTAAATTCTAATTTATGCGATAATAAAAATTGCAGAAGAGCAACATTTTGAATAAATTCTAATTCTCTGAAAGAATGGATTTGAAAAACGAAAGAGATATCAAGCAGGCGATAATACTCTAATGGTTGTATGTTTCATCGCAATAGAAGATACCTGGTTGGTGCCGCAACATCAGTGGAATACGACTGTATATCCACATGATCCGATTTATATCTTTAGACTATCACCTCATAAATAACTAGCAAATACTCGTGAAAAATTAGCATTGAAGAAATAACGCACTTTATTAGATTATTAATTAGTTTACGGTGTCGGTCACTGTGAATGTAATCATTGTTAGTTCCATATTGATGATTTATAAAATAGCGTGGACGGAAAGAGTTAATAGTAGCGGTTGGTGTGTAATCAAGCAGACAATGGAATACACGGATGTTGCTTTATTTATGTACAGTGAAGAATATTAAGTAACACCAGGGTTGTTCAAAAACTGATACGCAAATGATCTCCCATAAGGAATTCACATAGGAAATTGCTGTAATAGTAAGCATATTACATGACATTAACAATTTACCTATTGAAGTATGAGTCAGAAATCATGAGGTTTGACAGTGAAAAAAAAGGACATTGACACAATCACAGTACAGAGAACACCCAATAACAAGGTGGTGGTGTTGCGACGAAATTCTGAACTGGATTACGCTCCTCGAGTACGCCATCGTATTCAATGCAGCGCAGTGCAGATGTGAGCTGTGACAGACAAATTGACATTTCAGGTCGGCTCTTTTAATACTATAGGGCTCAGTCTACAGTTGCGGATTTTTGGTCCCCCTCAAATTCTTTGAAATTAAAATTCCACCAGGTTTGACCCCATGAGAATTTTTGTTGGCTTTTTGTTTATTGATATTTGTGATATCATTCAGTTGACTGGTTGATTTGCTTCAAATCAGTACATGGTATTTTGCCAGTAGGATTGGCCCATGCCTCACTATGCAGATGGAAGTGTGAAAGTGTGGCTGTGAATTGGGGCCATTTTCAGCTTACGAGCACATGGCATACTTTACGGTGAAATTGAGCTTGAAAACCGCCTGGACGAGACCCTATTTTCTTTGCCAATTTTTGTTGGTCCTTGGACTGGGCACACTGTCGGTGAGTTTCAGGACAATCGATTGTCAAGTTTTTTCTTTGGTGGAGGGGAATATTACCCATTTTGGACCAATTTTAGAGGATTTTCCTGAAGTTTGAAGCAAGTTCAGTATGGGTTATGGGGACCCTGATTTTCGTCAACAAGGCTCACATCTGTCTCGGCTTTATGTCAAGAGCCTACTCTTTCAGAAAATATATAGTTCTATGGGGGTTCTCTAATAACACGGTTGCTGTTTAGCATAAAATGAACCTGCCTACTGTTTAATTTCAGATGCCATGGCCCTTCTGTAGACTGCACCCTATATGACAGAACAGGCACTTTCTCAGGTAACATTAAATTTGCATATCTGACTAAAAAATTTCCATCCAGAACTAATATTGTTTACTATCAAGTTGAACACAATTCAAAACAATGCTATTCACACCCAACACAGGACTGAAACCAGCACAGGGGCTTGGACTGGAAAGGGGGGGAGGGATAACTCTTAGCATGGCCAGAAAATATCTGTTACAAGATGTGTAGAATTGCCAACATCAATGTTGGTGTTTTATCGGGAGGGGGGTGCCAATTGTCCCAGGAATTTCCCAGAAGCTTTAGTGTCACAGAATAATTCCTCTGGGACCATTAAAACAGCCCTACCCCCTCCCCCACCCCGACCCCCACCCCGTCCCATAAAACCAGCATTGGAGATGGCAATACTATACACAATGTAACAGATATTCCCCTGTCATGCTAAGAGTTATCCACCCCTCTCCCCCTTCTAGCCCAAGCCCCTGTGCTGGTTTCATAATTCCAGTCCTGTGTTGGGTGTGAATATCATTGTTTTGAATTGTGTTCAACATAATTGTAAACAATATTAGTACTGAATGCAAAATTTTCAGTCAGATATATTCAAATTTGACATAGCGGTCTAGCCTGACAAAATGGCGTCGCAAAAACTGTCAAAATAGGAATGGGGTAGGGGGAAAGGTATCGCTCTGTTTTATCTTAATATGACTTTCAACCATTGAGTGTCATATATCATTATACTTGTACAGACCCATAGATTGAAAGGAGTAGATAAAAGAAAATCCACAAAAAGTACCCTTCACTTAAAGGGCTCAGTCTACAGTTGCGGATTTTTGGTCCCCCTCAAATTCTTTGAAATTAAAATTCCACCAGGTTTGACCCCATGAGAATTTTTGTTGGCTTTTTGTTTATTGATATTTGTGATATCATTCAGTTGACTGGTTGATTTGCTTCAAATCAGTACATGGTATTTTGCCAGTAGGATTGGCCCATGCCTCACTATGCAGATGGAAGTGTGAAAGTGTGGCTGTGAATTGGGGCCATTTTCAGCTTACGAGCACATGGCATACTTTACGGTGTAAAATTGAGCTTGAAAACCGCCTGGACAACACCCTATTTTCTTTGCCAATTTTTGTTGGTCCTTGGACTGGGCACACTGTCGGTGAGTTTCAGGACAATCGATTGTCAAGTTTTTTCTTTGGTGGAGGGGGAATATTA
This sequence comes from Hanleya hanleyi, assembly GCA_036873755.1. Lineage (NCBI taxonomy): Eukaryota > Metazoa > Mollusca > Polyplacophora > Lepidopleurida > Hanleyidae > Hanleya > Hanleya hanleyi. Next base: position 43,889 of record JAVTVY010009853.1, on the reverse strand, counting down.
CCCATTTTGGCCCAATTTTAGAGGATTTTCCTGAAGTTTGAAGCAAGTTCAGTATGGGTTATGGGGACCCTGATTTTCGTCAACAAGGCTTACATCTGTTTCGGCTTTATGTCAAGAGCCTACTCTTTCAGAAAATATATAGTTCTATGGAGGTTCTCTAATAACACGGTTGCTGTTTAGCATAAAATAAATCTGCCTACTGTTTAATTTCAGATGCCATGGCCCTTCTGTAGACTGCAACCTATATATATGACAGAACAGGCATTTTCTCAGGTAACATTAAATTTGCATATCTGACTAAAAAATTTCCATCCAGAACTAATATTGTTTACTATCAAGTTGAATACAATTCAAAACAATGCTATTCACACCCAACACAGGACTGAAATTAAGCAGCACAGGGGCTTGGGCTAGAAAGGGGGGAGGGGTAACTCTTAGCATGGGCAGGAAATATCTGTTAAAAGGTGTGTAGAATTGCCAACATCCATGTTGGTGTTTTATCGGGGGGAGGGAGGGAGGGGGGTTCAATTGTCCCAGGAATTTTTCAAAAGTTTTAGTGTCACAGAATAATTCCTCTGGGACCATTAAAACAGCCCCACCCCCCCCCCCCCCCCTCCCCATAAAACCAGCATTGGAGTTGGCAATACTATACTATACACAATGTAACAGATATTCCCCTGTCATGCTAAGAGTTATCCACCCCTTCCCCCCCCCTTCTAGCCCAAGCCCCTGTGCTGGTTTCATAATTCCAGTCCTGTGTTGGGTGTGAATATCATTGTTTTGAATTGTGTTCAACATAATTGTAAAAAATATTAGTACTGAATGCAAAATTTTCAGTCAGATATATTCAAATTTGACATAGCGGTCTAGCCTGACAAAATGGCGTCGCAAAAACTGTCAAAATATGAATGGGGTAGGGGGAAAGGTATCGCTCTGTTTTATCTTAATATGACTTTCAACCATTGAGTGTCATATATCATTAGACTTGTACAGACCCATAGATTGAAAGGAGTAGATAAAAAAAAATCCACAAAAAGTACCCTTCACTTAAAGGGCTCAGTCCACAGTTGCGGATTTTTGGTCCCCCTCAAATTCTTTGAAATTAAAATTCCACCAGGTTTGACCCCATGAGAATTTTTGTTGGCTTTTTGTTTATTGATATTTGTGATATCATTCAGTTGACTGGTTGATTTGCTTCAAATCAGTACATGGTATTTTGCCAGTGGGATTGGCCCATGCCTCACTATGCAGATGGAAGTGTGAAAGTGTGGCTGTGAATTGGGGCCATTTTCAGCTTACGAGCACATGGCATACTTTACGGTGTGAAATTGAGCTTGAAAACCGCCTGGCGAGACCCTATTTTCTTTGCCAATTTTTGTTGGTCCTTGGACTGGGCACACTGTCGGTGAGTTTCAGGACAATCGATTGTCAAGTTTTTTCTTTGGTGGGGGGGGAATATTACCCATTTTGGACCAATTTTAGAGGATTTTCCTGAAGTTTGAAGCAAGTTCAGTATGGGTTATGGGGACCCTGATTTTCGTCAACAAGGCTCACATCTGTCTCGGCTTTATGTCAAGAGCCTACTCTTTCAGAAAATATATAGTTCTATGGGGGTTCTCTAATAACACGGTTGCTGTTTAGCATAAAATGAACCTGCCTACTGTTTAATTTCAGATGCCATGGCCCTTCTGTAGACTGCACCCTATAGCAATCAGAGGCCCCTGCCTCTTCCTCGCTCGGCTCGCCTCGGCTCCTCCCCTTTCGTTCCCCCAGTTCCAATCCTCCCTAGGCAGATAAAGCCGCTTATCTCCCCTCCCCTCCCCCTTCTCGCATCCGCTCGTCTTCCACCGTTGACCCAGCCACCTCCCCATCATCCTTGTCTTCTACCGTTGCCCCAGCCACCCCTCTCCCCAGCCAGAGAACCTTCACGCATGGACAGAATAAGTTATGGATAGACGGACGGAGTGTACGTTTAATAGTAGAGGTGACAGCTACCCATTCGCCGCCTAGTGGTGAATCGTCGAACAAACGGTACCAACATGTAGATATTGTGTCGTAGTATATGTGTTCCAAGTTCGGTGCCTGTAAACCACTGCAAAGGTGTCTCCCATTAAAGTTATCTATTCAGATGCCAGTTATCTATTCGCCCCCAAGCGATGGGTCGCGGAACAAATGGTACCATCATGTAGCTATTGTCTCGTAGTACATATGTGCCAAGTTTGGTAACTCTAAACTACTTGGAATGGAGTGTCTACCAACCCAGTCGGTCATTCAGTTAGCACTTTCCTATTCGCCCCGTAGGGGTGGATCTCCGACCTAACGGTACCATCATGAATGTATTGTCTCGTAGTATATGTGCACCAAGTTTGGTGGCTCTAAACCAAGGGTGTCTACTAGTCTGGATGATTATTCAGATGGCAGTAACCTATTCGCCTCCTAGCGGTGGATCGTGAAACTAATGGTACCATCATTCAGGTATTGTCTCGCAGTATATGTTCCAACTTTGCTAAACCATTTGCAAGGGTGTCAAAGGACGCCATCTGTGACAGACAAATAAGCAAACTACAGACATTTCAGTGCGGTGTAGATTTATGTGCCTTTTCATATCCTTTCATATTGCCACTAAGGGCGGACACTAATCTCCAATGTGGAGAAAAATGTCCTAGCTGGGTTAAAAGGTAGGAGCCAGACGACATTCTTGGCCTCCACACCGGCTCAATTCATTTAAATATACATGTACATTAAAGCAATTCAAAGCAGAAATGGATAACAAGAACAATCGTGAGAGATACAAATCAATAAATCTTTCCAACAATGCATGGATGACAAGGCACGAATTTGTACAGACTACTAACTGCGGAATTGGGGAGACCTTGCTGAATTGGGGAGACCTTGATGAATTAATATCGAGATGAATCATTAAACTTCATTGGTCAGTTCAACATTGAAAAAGAAACGAAGATGAGAAATGCAAATATGAAGTTGTACAACCGGTACATTTAGGCAAAGTGAAAGCGAAACTAATCTCAGGTCAGGGTTTGTCCTTCATAGATGAAAGTCACTTCTCGTTCTCCTCCATTTTACGATGAACCAGGAAAACCAGCATACAAATTACGGAGAGTTAATACACACCGTCCAAGTTTATTAAATTAATAATTAGGGTTGCATTTTATAATTCATCTATGTTTACAGAAGTTTTGTTTGAATATCTTCTAACAATCTAATTAAATTGAGATCGTAATGTCGCTATACTAGCGGGAAGACAGTTGGGTTTTGCTGTCGCTTCACTAGCGAGGTATTATTTCAATCAGACTATCTGGAATTATCAAGCTACTGAAAAAGAATGAAAGTTCTGGTCCGTCTAAGATTGCTTCAATGGCTACAAAGGGCTGAATGAACATAGACCTTGAACGGCGAAGTATCAGAAATATCTAACAAATGTCAGATGCTTACCTTTTATCGGCTGTTCGCACACATAGCCATCAAGCTGTTTATTGCACGGCGTGTCCTTCCATTGCTTGGTATTTCTAATTTCCACACAATCTTCACGGGATTCGTAGTCATCGGGCATAGCTACAGATCAACAGATATTAGAGAACCCTTCACTAAAGTGCAAAATGTAGTACTGGTAGCAGTAGTTAGCTATACAGTAGAAGTAGTTGTAGTAGTACCAGTAGTAATTAGCTGCAACCAAACAATTTCATATATTTCTTTCTCTGCATAATGTTTAGCCCAATATCATGTTGCCTTGGTTGTATTAGGACAACAGGGTGTGATTATCAAGAACTTCTTGCACAGTTGTGTCTGCAATATTTGCTCTGCTAGAGAAGAGTATTGCCATTGTTGGTGTCGAGAATGAACTACGTGTATCTTAATTTTGGCATGAGCCAACCAGTCGCGGAACAATATATGTGTAGTCTGTACCTTTTATTTTGGATTTGACCAGTCAAATATGAATGAAACGCAGCGGGATTTATTGCGGTCGGTAAAATGTTTTCATAAACTAATAGTCAGAAAGGCATGCAACCTTACCTGGAGCCCAGTTTGTGTATGTTCCTTTTAGCTCACTACCATCTTCCCACCGGAATATACCTTCCTTTTGTCCGTCATTCGCCCCTATTGCTACTTGCTGGAAGGGTAATTTGTCTGTCGGTACCTGAAAGATGTCCCTTTTTTCAATGAGAAGGCTCACCAAATTGTTCATTTCCCGTGACCTTATCACAATCAAAGATCCGCCATGTCCTTCACAAAATTGTTGAGCTTTAATCCAATGCACGTCCGCATCCTTGAACGCTCTATAACACGTCTGGTCGTGTTTCAGCCAGCCCATTGGACAGTAGCCTGCAATATAAGTAAGTTAGATCAACGTTGTCTGTAACACTTCTGATCGTGAATATATCCGCCTTTTGGACCATCACCTGTTTTAGATAAATTTTCTTATGAAACACAGCATTAACAGGGTAGCAGAAACGATGACTAGAAGTCATATTACTCCAAAGTCATATTACTCCAAAGACAAATATACTGACTGTATATTGCCCACACGTCCCATAGCACCGACTTGAGCGGTATTAAATATAAATATTTCACAATTATGATAAAATAGCCATATGTCGAGCCACAGTTTGTTCCAACGGCCAACAAATAGAATGATGTATGGATCTTCCAAATTTTATATATGGATATCTTGCCACAAGATGTGACTTGGTGTTCTGTTCCGTTCAAATACTCCCTTCTGAGATCGGTTTCTGTTCACATATGCCGAAGGTAGCACCGCATAGGGACCAACTTTAAATTTTGTGATAAAATTGGGACGACCGAACGGATTTTTTCCCAAAGTTGGTATGTTGAGATCATGTGATAGGATGTTGTTAGAAATCGTGTCCTATCCACAGAATATGCATGGTGTTCCATCCGCGGTATGTGGCGCCAACGGGTTACCCGACTAAAAAGATCTTGTAAAGTAGCTATTGATAAAAAGAATCTCTTACAATCATAAAATCTATACAGTCGATCAAAATATGTTTCACTGTGAGATCTTCGTGGCATGGAATACACCTTGGGGCTGGTTCCTTTTTTAGTAAATGTTCATGAGTTAATCGGGTATGGCCGATTCTACATCGCCTGATCATGGCTTCATCGAAACGCTTCTGGCTGTTCAGATGAGTATATCCTACAGTTTTTTGAAACTCATGAAGTTTATTATTATCCACAAAATCCCATAAAGATTGAAACAGCTTTCTCACATAAGCGCAGATAGAAATCGCTATATGAGATTCCAACAGGATCAACCTCATTATCTACGGCTGCCTTAGCCATTTCATCAGCTTCGGTATTTCCTTTGATGCCAACGTGGCTAGGCAACCAACAAAACACAGACACACTCATATCGGTTGTGTCCATATTAGACTATGTCCCACAGCCCACACCCTTCTTACACGCACCTGAACCGTAATCGACGGCTTGAATAGTCTTGATGAAAAATACTGCCATCATTACAACCATGTGCGTCATGTTAACTTGATGAAGGATACCTGTAGAAAAAGAAATTCCAATAACACGTGAGGAGAATATTACTAGTAGGATCATGGTTTAAACATAAAAAAATAGTATTTTTTATTGGCCTGGCATGAATACATGAATGAAATTACCCTTCCATACTGTCAGTATAAGTGAGAGTTTGTGTCAGGTCTCCTCAAACTTCCATATTCATATCTATAAACTCCCGAGACAGATTTATATGAAGCAAATACTATGACAGGGTCCAGAATTCATTAATTTTCCAAACTTAATTTACATATTGCAGCATCCGGCAGGAATTGTAGCGAAATGAGTCTCAGCTGACAAAACGATGGAGTTTGATCCAAATCTAGGAAATGTTACTTAACAGTATTTGATATTTCCACTTCGAAATCGACGCCGGTTCAATAACAGAACGTATACTAGACATGCTAGACAGCATGGCAGAACGCCGTCTGAGCAACAAATCCGTTGCTTATAAAACCAATATCACATTTATAAGGCCAAAGCACTTGATAACTTTATTAAATTGCTAGCCAATGCGAACGCTCTGTCTGTAGGAACATCATGGTATTGCATTTAGCCAATCGTTGGGCCTGTTAGATTGCCCATAATTGGACTAGCGCCAGAGAAAAGTCCTGCTCGGAATCCATAAAACAAACTTTATCTCTACTATATACAAGGGGTCGTCGCCGTGTGACCAATAAGGTTAGGTGCGACGTTAAAATTCAAACAACCAACCAACCTATATACAAGGGATATTAAGAAAAATAACGAAAAAGCCTTCTCAACTTTCTACATCATTATATTCCGACTGCAGTTTCGAACGTAATGTTCTTTTCAAGGAATACTGTTTTCAAATGACAGACTGGTATATATACAAATACAGGGCACAACGGTCGCTATCCAAGGGATATTATTCATAGGATGTTTCTTTGTTCATAGAAGACGGTTGAACATTGAATGATGGACTAAACGTTTGTATTTAGGGAAGCGACGACAGTAACATATCGGCGGGTTATGGATGGGATTACATTTCTCTACAGACATTCCTTGCCATCTTAAGACTATTTGCCGTTAGCAAATGTGTTCGTTCGTATATGGTACAGTATAATATCACGGCAGATATGGTAACTTACATTCGATTTGGCGCAAAATGTCATATTTTAGATATATTAAAAATAACCATGATATAATGTATGCTACAAATCCAGAAGAGGACAAAGCCTGATATCAGATGTCAGACAACGCTGTTTTACATCACTTTGACTCTGAGTGTTGACGATATAAAGCTTTGGTATTTTGTCTGTACCAAAGAGTTCTTCTTCTCGGAATTGTAGAAATAATTATTTGGCAGTACTAATTTCACACCCATGGTTTTTTGTATGTTAACATAACTGGAAAATGGAAAATAGAGATGGAGAAGTAATAAGTCTCGCGAGAGAATCTAAGCTTTATTAAGAAAATAATTTCCAAAAATTAATTGGATATAAATCTATCGAAGTAGTAGATACTTTCCAGGAAGTAGTAAATACTTTCCCGGGAGTTGTAAATGCTTTCAAAACATCGTTGTTGCTACGGGATTCAAACTCCTGTGTTGGCAAAGATCGAACCGTCCCATGGAACTAAATACCAGTGAATGAACTAGAGGAAATGTTCAGTACAATGCCTTATTTTGTTTGTCATAACTTATTCAAAAGTTGTTTCTGAAGAATCAGTCCCCCGTGGAGGGTATGTGAGTTGAAGGAATACAGTTCAAGCTGATATGTTCTTCCTCATATATATTCTATGTTAAGAATGTTATTATGTTAACGGTGATGTGAGATGTGGCTGTCCACGTCACTCAAGTATGATCCGCATATTGGTACGCAGTCTAAGCAGTATTTTATTTTCAATCATATTAAAAAGTATTGCCTTTCCATACGCTGGTTCATATAATAAATGAATGTTATACAATTTTAGAAATAAAATAAATGCAAATATATGCTTCTGCCTGCGATCAAATAAAACAATAAATATTTTTTTTCGCTAGGCATATATACGGTTAATGGTGACCGCTGCTCGGTATGATTTCAACACATATAAGGGAAGTGGGAACAGGTGCCGACATACTGACAGAGCCACATGAGTTCACAACATAGTCTTCTCGTGATATGTGTTGTATCTCAGGTACGGTTTTATTTTACCTGTTCATGTGGAAACTTGGATGGCATGACAACACGGACCCTAGCACCGGCATAAGCGGTATTAGATAAAAATCTAGAGAGCTATGATGGAAATGCTCTGACAACTCGTATATTGGGAACTGATGAGCTGTGTCGCTGTGACAACTCATATACTGGGGATAGTGAGCTGTATCGTCGTCAAATGAAAATGACGGCATTTAACACAAAAGACTAGTCTGATGGCATACTTGTTTATCAGCATGTACCCTTCAAGATATACGTACGATCGGCAATTTTACGTTTGTTCTTTTACAAATGGTGGAGTCATTATTTTGATTCTCAATTAATGGAATCCAATTTAAAAATTTGTACTTTATTTTATATATTAAAATTGTCCTTAACTTTCTTCCGTTGCCGAAAAGTAGCGTTCGTATTTCCAGAATATTGTTTGGGTCATCGAGTATTCCTTGTGTTAAGTATGTGTACTTTGGACATGCGTAAAAGAAATGTGCCATATACAAGCGTCCAGTCCGTCATTTATTATTCAGCCGTCCTCCATTAAAGAATTTCCGTGTCCAAAATCCAAAGACCTAATTCTTATAAGCGCATTAGCGACATCTTCAAAAAATAAACCATATACATAAATATGGGCTATTTGCTTGTAAGACAGAAGCGGTCAACAGTTTTCAATGATGCAGGAAAGACATCAAGGTGTTCCGAAAATATCAAATTCATATCACTGATCAGTATTCTTAATCCGTATGATTTTCGTTAAAATCGTTATATAGAGTAGGATGCTTCTCAGTCACGCTTTGATTGTGGGGTTCAAATGAATATCATGAGGATCTTGAAATACATGGGTTCATACAGTCTTTTTGAAAATGCCCCTACAAATGTCTTCATAGGTTGCTGAAATATAACTTGTGAACATCTATGCTTTGAATTTAGAATAACCTAGACGTAAAAGAGCATGTATTATTTCGGCGTCTATTGTCTATTTTTGGAATAATAATTTTGCAATGCATAATGTGTAGTCTCAGAGACACGTTTGGGAACTATTTTAGATACTTCGGACTGATGTGCAGGGACATTTTATAAACAAAAATCTTAATTTGTGTCTTCCTTTGCGTTCTAATAATGACATAAATCCTGTTTCAGTGTACAATAAATCGCGAATCATCTCTCGAGTATACCAGCAAATTGTCCTTAGGGCATCTAATTCCAACTTCTCAAGATAAGGCATAGCATATTATTAACAGTTGCAGGGACGTTTTCTGTAGGTTATCCCCACTTTCCGCGTATCATAACCCTCGTATCATTCTGGTAAAACGAGATGGAGGGCAACGGGCCGATAATGATGAGCTGCTGCCAAATATCGGCCCAGTACTTGACCTTTCACCCAGATATATGACCTCAGCTCTGCGATATGCTATCACAACGATTACCTTATTTCCTTGGCAGACGATAAGAAGAAGAGGGCAAACACACCAGAATGGGAGAGTCAGCGAGCTCACATTCGCATTCACAATCTGGCGAACTTAATGAAGAACAGATTTAAAACTTGTAATAATAGTAATAAAATGATTTTGTCGGGACGTTATACTTGTATTATCGGCCATCCATCAATAATTAGCGGCTCACCATAGTCATTATCGGCCCTTGGGCTGTTCGGGACCTTGGGCCGATAGTGACTATGTTGGGCTGCTAATTATTTATGTCGGGCCGATAAAAAAATATAACACCCTATAAAATCATGTTACTGTTATATTACAGTTGACACCACCTGTTTCCTCGCTAGCCTGAACTGTTCATGCCAGAAATCGAGTAGGGTAGCTATATGCTAAATTTCAAACTTATTCTATGGCCGAAGTTTACAGTAATCTGTATCTCATGGTAACATTCATTTGCATAGTCGCCAAATTTGACTTTTATCCAGAATAAAAAAAAAATATTATAATTATATTGATACACACAAGAATAAATCGTCATTAAGACATAGCATCTCTATCCTTATATGACGAAGAACAACAATCATTCTTTCGTCAGTAATCGTCTATTACAATCTTCATTGAAAAGGATGAGCATTTCTCAAATAAAAAAAAGAACACATGTGCACAGATAATAATTCATACAATTAATATGTCCATCAACAGATGTAGCAAATAATTAAATTCTCGATCACACTTGGTCACATGACACCAAATCTGATGAATTTACTCCGAGATCCATATGTACTGCGTGTGAGGCTTATTAACATTTATTAACGTAGGTTCCAAATGACATTTTATAGGTCCCTATACATCTATTAATATGGGTTACCCTGCTGTGTCAAATAAATTTGTTAAAAAAGCGAAACAGAAAGATTTGTGAAGTCGAGGGTGAACAATGCAATATTTATTTACAATGCTAAAATCATATACAATTTAAGTAAGGTTAATACAACAAATAAATGTGTGAAATATAGCCTTACTGTTCGATGCTATACCGGTATGCACTTTACAGTCCATGTTGACGCGCAAAAATCACTCTTCTGCATAACGGTAATCCAACACTGCTCAGTTGTATACTGTCCCAGTAAATGTCCAATACCCGATAGCCTTCAACAAACAGAGTAGACCATACAGCAGCTAACAGCTAATAGACAGGAGTAAACAATCCAGCAGTCCGTAATTACAGTCAAAGGTAAAATCCAGATAGTAACACAGTATAACAGACCCACATAAAAGCCAGTTTGATTTCCCTGCTGACTGACTGACTGAGCGCTATTTATACTCTATCTTGCATTCCAGATTATTCTACCCAATCAAGAAGCTTCTAGAATACACAGCGTTACCGCATCGTCTGATCTAGATACAATTCAGAACAATATTTCAGAAAGCTCCAAGTGGCTGACCCCTAAAATAATATGTAAACAAGCTCTATATTCTAGAAATAACAGACTACAATACCATGACACTCCCCCTCTCAAACAAAAAGAAAGTTTCAAACTTGGAACTTTCTTGACAATTCAAAACATTATTACAAAAACAAATCTGTATTACAACAGAAAAATTTCGACTAACATATGTACATTATATGCGAGACAAACAATCAGCAATCAAATTGTCCTTGCCTTTGATATGTCTGATTTCAATATTGTATTCTTGTAAGAGCAAACTCCATCTCAACAATCTTTGATTTTTGTTTTTCATCTCACTTATGGAAACAAGTGGATTGTGATCACTGAACACAGTAATTGGCAATGATGAAAAAGTGTCACACGTGCATGTCCAAGTTCACTTTTTCCAAGGTTGACTGTCCGCTTGCCGTCACTAAGTCTATTGAACAGTGCGTGAATTCTCTGTAGATGATCTTCCCATGTATTGCTGTAGACAATGACGTCATCAATGTAAGTCTCACATCCTTCCAAACCAGATGTCACACGGTTGATGAGACGCTGGAACGTGCCAGGAGAATTTTTCATTCCAAATGGCATGCTTTTGTACTGGAACAGACCCTCTGAAGTGACGAAGGCTGATATCTCCGTCGTACGATCTGTGGAACTTGCCAAAATCCTTTCAAAAGATCAAACTTTGAAACAAACGTGGCACTTCCCACTTTATCAGTGCAATCGTCAATGCGTAGAATAGGGAATGTGTTTGTTTTGGTCAATGTGTTCACCTTTCTATAGTCAGTACACATCCTGTAACTGCCATATGGCTTTGGAACGAGGATACAATGTGAACTCCAGTTACTATTACTTGGTTCAGTGAAGTCATTGTCCAATAAATACTGAATCTCTTTTTTCGGGTAGTTTTGTTTAATGGGATTCAAACGATATGGGTGCTGCTTTACTGGATCCGAATCTCCGACATCGACGTCATGTGAAATTGTATCAGTCCGAGTGGGGATATCGGGAAACAAATGTTAATATTGACTGAGCAGAGTTCGAAGTTCTTCCTGACGCAACTTGGGATCCAAATTAAGTAAAATGTCAAGAGTTCTGTAATTTGGCCGCTGTCGTGGGCTTTTCACAAGTTTCAATATTATTAGGGTCAGAAGACATGTATACCTGAGATACAACACATATCACGAATCGTTAGATTCTTGGTATGTGCTTTAGAATAGGTTAACCGAAAGACTGTGCCGTCCTGTGACTGTCAGCATGTCGGCACCTCTTCCCACTTCCCTTATATGTGTTGTAATTTTTACCTGTATATGGCGAGATTCTGCTGGTGGACGTTTCGTCCCCGAGGCCCGCCCCCTGTACAGGCCTTTTGGTCTTTGATATATGTTGGCATTTGTGGGAAGTTGATGCTGGGTCGACATCGGGCTTTACGGAGTAGTCTTTTGTGTTAAATGTCGTCATTTTCATCTCACGACGATACAGCTCACCACTATCCAGTGTACGAGTTGTCACAGCGAAACAGCTCACCAATTACCAATATACGAGTTGTCAGAGCATTTCCATCATAGCTCTCTAGATTTGTATCTAATACCGCTTATGCCGGTGCTAGGGGCCGTGTGGTCATATCATCCAAGTTGCCACAGGAACAGGTGCAATAAAAGCGTACCTGAGATACAACACATATCACGAAACGTTAGATTTTTGATATGTGCTTTAGAATAGGTTAACCGAAAGACTATACTGTGAAGTCATGTGACTCTGTCAGCATGTCGGCACCTCTTCCCACTTCCCTTATATGTGTTGTAATTTTTACCTGTATATGGCGAGATTCTGCTGGTGGACGTTTCGTCCCCGAGGCCCGACTCCTGTACAGACCTTGTGGTCTTTGATATATGTTGGCATTTGTGGGAAGTTGATGCTGGGTCGACATCGGGCTTTACGAACTAGTCTTTTGTGTTAAATGTCGTCATTTTCATCTCACGACGATACAGCTCACCACTATCCAGTGTACGAGTTGTCACAGCGAAACAGCTCACCAATTACCAATATACGAGTTGTCAGAGCATTTCCATCATAGCTCTCTAGATTTGTATCCAATACGGCTTATGCCGGTGCTAGGGGTCGTGTGGTCATATCATTCAAGTTGCCACATGAACAGGTACCATTAAAGCGTACCTGAGATTCAACACATATCACGAATCGTTAGATTCTTGGTATGTGCTTTAGAATAGGTTAACCGAAAGACTATACTTTGAAGTTATGTGACTGTCAGCATGTCGGCACCTCTTCCCACTTCCCTTATATGTGTTGTAATTTAACATATTTACATGACATAACTGTTTGTATTTTACGCCTGTCAGGAGTCTGAATTACATAATTAATGTCATTTTATTTCTTTTCAATGACATAAGGACCATAATATCTAGCCTTAAGTGGATTACCAGGAATAGGCAGAAAAGCCAGTACCTTCTCACCAGGTTTGAAACTTCCTTTAGGTGCATGTTTACCATAGGTTATTTTCCTACATTTTTGTGCTGACTTTACATTTGACATGGCCAAATCACATGCTTTAGTCAACCTGGTGCGAAAGTCCGACACATATTGTAAGAGAATACATCAGTCAAGATCACTGTCTAGGAACTTTTCCTTTAGCAGTTTATGTGGTTCTCTAACTGTATGATCAAAGACTAATTCAAATGGACTGTAGCCTAAAGACTCTTGGACAGACTCTCTAACAGCAAACAATAACAAATGTATACCTTCATCCCAGTCTTTCTCAGTGTCAAAACAATAAGTCCTAATTATGTTCTTTAATGTTTGGTGAAATCTTTCTAATGCGCCTTGGCTTTCTGGGTGGTATGCAGATGATTTGCCTCATTCCCAATTCACGCATGACTTGTTGAAAAATTTCTGACATGAAATAAGATCACTGATCAGGCTGAACAGACTGGGGTAGGCCGACAAGTGTGAAAACTTAACTAAGGCCTTTACAATAGTTTTTGCCTTAATATTCCGTAAAAGAATGGCCTCAGGAAACCTGGTTGATGCACACCTTACTGTTATTCATGTATTGATTGTCTGACTTTGTTCTTGGTAATGGACCAACATAATCTATAATCACCCTACTAAATGCCTCCTCAAATGCAGGGATTGGTTCTAGAGGGGCCTTTGGTATGGTTTGGTTTGGTTTTCCTACCATTTGACATGTGTGGCATGAACTACAAAATTCCGTAACATCTTTCTTTAAATTTGGCCAATAGAAATGATTTAGAATTTGGTAATATGTTTCGTTAACTCCTAAATGGCACGAAAGAGGTGTTTCATGGGCTAGTCTGAGGATATCTGAACGATATGAATTTGGTACTACAATCTGATACTTAATTGCTCACTCATCATCAGGCGAAACGTCTGGCGGTCGCCATTTGCGCATAAGAACACCATTCTTACAAAAGTAACACATAGGCTCTTGAGTTACATCACACTCATATACTGCCCTGTCAAACAACTTGGAAATGTCCTTGTCACTATGCTGTTCATCAACCAGCCGTGATTTTGAAATTTTGTCATTAGAATATTCCAATTTGCTATCAAAATGTGGCTTCTCAGCCTAATCATTTAAACTCACGAAAGTGTCGGCCAAACAAACGTGATCGAAGACGTCATCTTTATGAAACTTTAAAGACTCCTAAGCCAATTTACTCATGGCCCTACAATCGGGTTAACCCCGAATTTATCTCCCGCAAGATCATTTTCAAGTAGTAATTAAACACCCTCAAATGGTAAACTACCTTTAATACCCACAGTAACAGTCCCAGAAATCAAGTGGGAAGACAGATGAACGTTATGGAGCGAAACGAGTGCATAATTTACAGAATCTACCCCTTTGATCAGGTCATTACTGCCTGCAGATGAAGAGTCAGAATACGGCAAAGTATCTGCCATCAAAAGAGACTGGGACGCGCCCGTGTCTCGCAAAATCTTCACAGGAGCAGCATTAGACAAATCACTTGAAAGTGACACAAAACCATTGTGGATAAATGGTTCAAAAATCTCCATAATAGGATTTGAAAAACTGTCAACCTTATCCTTGATAGAACTAATAGGAACAATATCCCTGGCCATCTTAACGTAATATACACTATGAACGCCACTAACTTGGGTATGGGTCTTGAAGTGAGGAAACCACTGGGCTTTTGAAAGATTTGATCTTGTTGTTTTCTTTTCAATTCAAAACAATTAACCATTAAATGACCTTCTTTCTTACAATAATTGCAAACGGGAGATTTATTTTGAGTGTTAAAAGTGGGTGACTGAGATTTTATGTTTGACATTTGACACTGGGGTTAAAAGTTTTAGGCCCTGAGAAAGAACTGGGTTTGTTACCTGAGAGACTAGAATGGAATGAACTTGGCTTAACAGCATTGACAAATGATAATTTGTGTGTCCGAGCGTATTCGTCAGCAAAACGTGCTGCCGGATCGAAAGTGTTGGCATTCTTTTCATCAAGAAATGTTCTAATATCACCATGGATACACCTTTTAAATTCCTCTACCAGCAGAAGCTGTCTGTGGCTTTCAAATTGGTTGTCAATTTTAACCGAGGCAAACCACCTATCAAATAACTGTTCTTTTGAACGAGCAAATTCTACATGAGTCTGAGAGTTTGCTTTTTCACAACTACGAAACTTTTGTCTATAGGCTTCAGGAACTAATTCATAACCTTTAAGGATTAAATCTTTCACTATATCATAATTTGATGCTTGCTCTACCGTCAATTGAGTATAAATGCCCCTTGCCTTTCCAATCAAAACACTTTGAAGAAGTACACTCCAATTTTCTTTTGGCCAGTTTAAATTTTCAGCAATTTTCTCAAAATGCAGAAAATATTTATCAACTTCTTTTTCCTGAAATGCTGGGACGAGACGTATTTGACGAGCCGCATCAAACTGGGATTGTACAGGCGCATGTGCTGGAGGACTTGTTTGCGATTGTAATTCCATATGTCTTTCTTTCTCTTCTCTTTCTAGTTCTCTGCCTTTTTCTAAATTTTCTATCTCTAACTGAAACTGTCCTTCTTCCCTTTCTCTCTGTAATTCTCTGTCTAATTCTAATTTCTTTAATTCCAGCTGATGTTGCAATTCTAATTTCCTCATTTCCAAACCATCAGCTGTTTTCTCGGTTAAATCAAAATCACTCCCATCCTAAATTTGTTTGCTAAGCAAATGTTTAATAATGAGTTTCTTAATTTCTTGCTTTCTCAAGGATGTTTTAACTTTAATTTGTAGGAATTTACACAGCGCGAACAAATCCTCTTTGCGTAGTTCGTTAAATTCCTCGTGACTAGGCTCTAAGGCAAACTGTTCTGGGTCAAATGACATGCTGATAGCGTACTCTCTGACTTCATAAATTTAGACAATTTTGTAAAGTTGTATCAATTTAGAACTATGTGGCAAAGCTGATCAGCTGGCAGCTATAAAGTAACCAAATTTCCCGGAAACAAATTTATGTTACGTCAGCAAAGCGAAAAAGAAAGATTTGTAAAGTCAAGGATTAACAATCAAATATTTATTTACAATACTAAAATCATATACAATTTAAATAAGGTTACTACAACAAATAAATGTGTGAAATATAGTCTTACTGTTCAATGCTATACCGGTATACACTTTACAGTCCTTGTTGACGCGCAAAAATCAGTCTTCTGTATAACGGTAATTCAACACTGCTCAGTTGTAGACTGTCCCACTAAATGTCCAATATCAGCCTTCAACAAACAGCGTAGACCATGCAGCAGCCAACAGTCTATATACAGGAGTAAACAATCCAGCAGTCCGTAATTACAGTCAAAGGTAAAATCCAGATAGTAACACAGTATAACAGACCTACATAAAAGCCAGTTTGAATTTCCTGCTGACTGAGCGCTATTTATGCTCTATGGGGCATTCCAGATCATTCTACTCAATCAAGAAGCTTCTAGAATACACAGCGTTACCGCATCGTCTGACCTAGATACAATTTACAACAATATTCTGGAAAGCTCAAAGTGGCTGACCCATAAAATAATATGTAAACAAGCTCTTTATTCTAGAAACATCCACAATGTCTAATAATATACTACAATACTATGACAAATTGGAATTGCTATGCACGGAGATATTAATTAGTCCATACACGAAGGGATTGGTAGGGCCAGAATGTCAGTCAAACTTGTCAAAATGTATGATAATGTCTAACTAGTTTCAGTTTTGTGGTAAACTTGGACCAATGTTCTTTTCTCTTCGTTTATATACTTAATTTAACGTACCGGTACTAGTATTTTCCATCACTACCATATGTCACGTGTGACGGCTATTTGACCCTTTATATATGTGTTCACTATAAGAAAACTTGAGTATTGAAATCATATAATTACATACGAACAATTACACTGTCAATTACTCAATTACTTATCACGTCATGTTGTAGAAAGACTTGCCTGAAATTGCACACTTTTGGAACTGCATGAAGACACAGGCCTATATATCCACATTGTAACTGGAATACACTACATGGAACAGCACAGTTTCAGAGTGACATCAAGTTGCCAGCATGAAACATAACATTTTACTACTTACCGATCAAGAACATTTAGTCAACTGCAAACGGATACACCATTGTAATCCTACCAGCAAGTCAACGGCTCCAGCTGTCGAACGACCGCACTTTAATCGATAGTTCACAGGCCACATTGATGGGAGTTTCTCTTCTTAAACAAATGCATGGTTTGTTCATATTTCATAGCGGTTTTGTTTGGCGATAGCCACAGAACATAACTAATTCACATGTGTATTTGTGCGATGAAAATTTGAAGGTCCCTCGTTTTCTGATAATGCACTCTAATATTCACAAATAAATTAGTAACGATAAAGTTATTTGAGACGACACAATTCAATTCATTCATTTACCCCCAGACCACTCGCTGTGGTATATGGGGAAAACAACATGACTATTTGGCAAAGGCAGCTTGCCAAATAAGAAAAAAAGACACAGGCCTTTTGTAGTGTCCTTACAATTAGCATAGGAGCGTCGTCCACTATACCAATACAATACAATAATAGTATATCTACTTTTCTTAAGTACTAGTATGAAAAGTTTATACCAGATACAGTGGAAACTTTGTATACGAGATGATGGCCTCCAATAGTTCATTTACAGAGTAAAAATAAATTCATCGTGTAACTTATTTTTTAATAGTATTTTCGTCCATCCTAACAATTAGATAGATAGGTCTTTTGTGTTAAATGCCGTCATTTACATCTGACGACGATACAGCTCACCAATCACCAATGTACGAGTTGTCACAGCGAAACAGCTCACCAATTACCAGTATACGAGTTGTCAGAGCATTTCCATCATAGCTCTCTAGATTTGTATCTAATACCGCTTATGCCGGTGCTAGGGGCCGTGTGGTCATATCATCCAAGTTGCCACATGAACAGGTACAATAAAAGCGTACCTGAGATACAACACATATCACGAATCGTTAGATTCTTGGTATGTGCTTTAGAATAGGTTAACCAGAAGACTATTCTGTGAAGTCATGTGACGCAGTCAGTATGTCGGCACCTCTTCCCACTCCCCTTATATGTGTTGTAATTACAGGCTAAAGAGTAGCTACATACATATACACTAATATCACTAAAGTGTTCCACACAAAATGTATTTGTCCGTATTCATAGAATACACGTGTGTACAATTTTCCGAGCATTTGTTGACAGTTCTGAAGTATTTTTCACAAATCTGGGTTGCCCTGATATAACGTACTCGCTGTTGTGATTATGATCCCGAAGACCAACAACAATGCTATTACTGATTATCAGTTTGCTTTCCGTTACCTTATCAGTTATAAGGTATTGTTCTTTCGTCTTACTCATATCGTTAAAACCTTGGCGTATCAATGCGCATTAATATACTTTAAAGTTAAATACTTCATTGATGAGAATGTATTTGGTCATAGTTACGGTAGCTCAATAGTTTGCGTTAAGCTATTCTGGTCGTCAACCTTAAGGATAGCTATCTCCTTAGAGGCAGTTTTTGCACCACCATGACCATTTGTCGTCTCTATCAATAAATATACAAGATAACCATAATAAACTATATATTTTATGAAAGCATACATCGTAGGGATTCCAGCTATATGATTTGTATAACTGACGCTGCTACTGTATAGAAAATATTCCAATTTTAAAAAATTTAAATGAAAACAATAGCGTCCATTTTTCAATTGAAATTTCATGAAAACTGTTGGTCTTGTTTCAACTTCGATGGTATACCTTGGTAGGAGACAATTCGAACTAGTAAACTTTATCTCATTTTTTTTATATTTTTGCCTGGTTTTGTTTTTATAACTATTTCACTAAAATAAATTGAAAAAAATGTACTTTTTTACGGTCGTTTGTCTTAAAAGTTGGATAATTGAAAAACGAAGCCGAACTTAGAAAAAGTGAGATAAAGCTTTCTAGATCGCCTTATAAGTAACAAGCATGCCAAATTTCAAAAGCGTAGCTTGGATACTTTTCGAGGAATAAACGTTTGAATTTCGGATTTTGTACAAAAATGAAAGGCTAGAAATCGGGCAAAATGTGTCCAGCTATACATCTGATGAATACATCCCTTTTTTTGCTTGAATTCTGTTGTCAAATACAGTTTTAATCTGTCTAATGGGACCTACTCGAATTCCTGTTTATTCTGGATAACTATTACACTAAGTTGTTTTCCTCAAGTCGGTTTAAAGTCCAATTTAAACTTTAAAAACCTGCTAAAACTTGTTCACACCTGTGTAGATTACTTCACGGCGGGTGTCTGAGTGAAGTGTCACTGTCATAATTAGAAACAAAAATAAGGATGTTTGCATGGTTGTGATCAGAAGAGGGTATATTAATGTAAATAAGTAGGACTAATAGATAATTAGCTTACATAATACTGCGGAAATGAGTTTTGGAAAGGGAAATTTAACATACAAAAATAATAATAGCCAAGCCCAAGCTAAGGCAATCTGTTTAATTGTTCCAGGGCCTCGGAAACTAGATGTTTAATCCTAATATTGAAGCACTTCTATGTACAATTTTCATTTCATTTTTTCACCAAATGTTAGAGGGAATAGTGAATATTTGAATGAAGAAATAAAAAAAAATGAGCAATTTTGACCCTCTAAGGGGATAGCTATCCTTAATGCACTATTGTCATTTGAATCATTTGCACAAATCTATTGTTGACTTGATTCTTGATATATTGATTCTCGCTCTACGAATCGAGAAATATGATATTATTTTTGAACACAAAAGCTGGAGCCTATAACAAAATCTTGTTGAATTATTAATGTTACATGCCTGCATTAACCATTTACATCTTTATGTGTTTATTCATTAGATTTTGTGTGCGTTATTATGTATTGTAAAATCAAGTTCCACGAGATAATCCATATGCTGCAAATCCAATCAATCTTTAGTTTCTTTCTCTCTTTATCGTGAGTAAGCAAAATAATCGAGATCCGTTATCTCAGTTACCTTTCCAAAATGTACATGATATACTATTTCATGATCACTCTTCAACCGGTCTTGCTGCTGAATCTTTAATAGCAGGACATGAGGACATGTGTTTCAACATTAAATAACATGGATGCGGACGTGTTTATTACCGATGATAAGCCATACGAGGTATCAAATTGTAATGATCTTAGTACTCACCAGTCGAAGTACTATATCGATAATAGTTTCTCGGATTATATCAATAATAATTATATCAATGAAAATCAATCATTCACCGTGATACATTTTAATGCTAGAAGTCTGAAGAAAAACAAATCGGAAATATTAGGCCCTTGCTACAATCTAATTGTTAAATTCTCCGTCCTTGGGATTTCAGAGAGTTGGTTAGATCCGAAAACGGAAATGGTTTTTATATACCGGAAAATACACCGTTCAATTAACTCTAGATCAAAGAGAATGGGTGGAGGATTAGTATTGTATGTTAGAGACAGCATATCTAAACGTACGGTCCCGAAGTTTTGTCTAATCTGCGGGATAATGGTGAATATGAATCACTCTTTGGTAATATACAAGATAGCAAAGACGTATACACAGTTGAAATTATCTACCGACCTCTTGATAAAAATGTTGACATTTTTGATGAGAAAGTTCAATTTATGATGAATACCCTCAAACCTGAGAAAAAATGTATCAACATTGGTGATGTCAATATTGATTCACGTTAACTGAAATCCACGGTCCGTCGAAACAATTCTTGGAAATTATGAATGAAGAGATGATAACTACTGATAATTTTGTAAAATTTCAGCCGCAAACGATAATTTTCTCCTAATATAGTGAAATTTAAAGACAATTTATATCAGCTTTTCGTTTCAAATTTTGACGGGATATTTCCGATCAAAACCATAGAAATAGAAGAAAAATGTCTAAACCACGTTTTATTCATCACATCATTCTTCTCTAGAATTCTGTTATCCATCGTTGATGATTTAAATCAAGGAACCACTGTAATACAAATACATGTATTTACCATTACTCATCTGCAGACAAAGTAGAGTTGCCTAAAGTGGGCGATTTTTTCTCACACAAAACTTCTCAAAACTGTAAGAAATTTGGTGTGTGGACCATGTAATGGTAGAATAAAAAATACATTGTCAATTCATATGTTTTCTCGGAAAATCTATCTATGTCGCAATACGGCCAAAATAGCAATGTATTGGACCTCTCTAAAGTGGAGTTTTCATCTGGAACGCAGGCGCGAACTAAATCAGCTTCGACGGAATTACGGACCAGAAGCTTGTAACTGGTCATGAAAAGCACATCAAAGCTACTTCTTAATCTCCGGGGGTTTCAGTTCATAATATTATCTATTTGTTTGGAAAATCTAAAAAAATTGAAAAAACGGATAATATCAAGCTGACTGTTAGCTTCTCTGAAACAGTGCAAGTTTGAAGTTTCTTTTGAAAAAAAGGTCCCGTGACATAAGGTGCCTTATATTGATATTGGCATGTTTTGAATTCAACATTCTCGTGAATTGAAATCCAATTAAATTTATTCTGTCGCTTACAGTTTATTATTCTAGTTTGGTTAAAAGTTGTTTTAAGATGATCATTAGATTCAAGCATAGGTCGGTTGTTGCAAATTACTGAGAAGAAATTGAAATTGTTGGGGTTATGAGTACATACAAAATATAAAGTGTCTGTGTCATTTCTTGGTGTCATTGTTCTGGGCGTTTGTATGTCAATATTCGTGGCCTTCGTTATCCCAATATTCACAACCTGTGAGGGGTAGTTTCTTTTAATTAAAGATGTTTTAAGCTTTGCAAGGCTGGATCGCTGCAACTCCCTATCTGTTACAATTGTACAGATTCTCCTTGCCAGAGTGAATGCACTTGATTCTTTATATGGCGCGGATGACAAGACTTATAATCCAGGTACTGTTTAGTGTCAGTAGATTTATGGTATATATCTACGTGTAACAAGAATGTCAAGGAAAGGGATTTGGTCTCGAGCAGTTTCGATGGTGAAGTTGATATATGGATCGAGACTATTCAAAGCATTGTAGAGTACCATAATATCTGCTTTCTTGGTGTCCCAAACGATAAAGTACCTTCTGAAAGATTTCTGAACATATGATTGCTGATCCCAATCCATGAGACTCACCGATGATATTATAGAGCCTGTGCTCCAGATATCCCAACACTAATGTTGCATATGTAGGTGCGAATTTGGTCTCCATAGCTGTTCCAATTTGTTGTCCCCCGCCGCAACGCGGCTGGGAACTTTAAAATGGTTCTTGCTTCTTTGTGTCCGTGAATGTCCGTGTACGTACGCGCATATTTTCCGCAAGCGATAACTTCCCAACGCTTTGATGGATTCTTCCAAAATTCGGCATACGCATTCCTTGCGACAAGACGCCAGTCGGTATTGCATTTCAGCAACATCTGCCTGAAGGTGGCGCCACTGGCTCAAAATGAATCTTGGTGGATGTCCGTGTACGTCCGTGCATATCTGTTCGACTTTTCCGCAAGCGACAAATTCCTAACGCTTTGTTGGATTCTTCCTAAATTCGGCATACGCATTCCTTGCGACAAGACGCCAGTCGGTATTGCATTTCAGCAACATCTGCCTGAAGGTGGCGCCACTGGATAAAAAGGAACCTGGTTCTTTGTGTCCGGGGATGTCAGCTTGGATTCTTTACAAGCGATAACTTCCAAATGCTTTGTCGGATTCTCCCGAAATTCGGCATACGCATTCCTTGCGACAAGACACATGTCCAGCCGCTGTTATTGCATTTCAGCAACATCTGCCTGAAGGTGTCGCCACTGGGTCTCGCTTCTCCATGCCCATTCCTGTCCGTGGATGTCTTTGCAATTGATGTCTTCCAAATGCTTTGTTGGATTCTCCAGAAATTCAGCATATGCATTCCTTGCGACAAGACGCCGGTTGCTACTGCATTTTAGCAACATCTGCCTGAAGGCATCCTCGCGAGCCAGTGTATCGATCGATCTATTGGGATCGATACACTGCCTTGGTTAGTTACCCATACGAGTTCTGGATATAAATAGATGAAGGGCTTTTTCTTGAATCAACCCAATCAGTGAACGCGCTAAGCTGGCTGATTAGGCCAATCCGCTGCGAGGTGTGAGATGTGACAGATTTCAATTTCATCGCGGGCCATACTGCTTCGATGTCAAGCGGAAATCGACATCGGAAGTCAAAGCAAAAACCGCAGGCTTGGGATACCGACATGCTAATTCAAAACAAGCGCGGGGAATGAAGTGCACGAGATTGTACTATAGAGGCATCAACTCAAGAACTCATTCAAATCACCAAAAATGTCCAGGTAAACCCTCTGCGAGGAATTAGGATTTACCTGGACTTGTGAAGATGGCCTGAAGGTGGCACAACTGAGTTTTGTCTTCTTCTTGTCCGTTCCAGTTAAAATGGACCTTCAATTTTGCTATGAAATCATTCTATTCCACATCATATGATTTACTCTAAAACTTTTGCATGAACCATATTTTATTTCAGAAGTATAATACGAAATAACTGGCGGGGATTTCCGTGCAGTACTGAACCCCTGGTTTTTGAATTTCGTGTCATCTTAAATGAAGGACAACATTTTCTTCAATTTTCCTATCAAATAGTTGCATTTCACATCATATGATTTACCCTAAAGCTTCTGCACGAACCATTTGTGTCCACACATGTAAATTACTATATTAATTACACCTGAGTTTCTAAAATTTCCAGATTTGAATTGAATTCAACCTTGCTAGTCTTCAGACTGACAGATGATCGCATGCAGTTGTCAGTGTGGTTGTTCATGTACAGGAAGCTTTCTATGGCTTTCATGTCAGCACACCACCACTACCCTCAAGGAGAGCATGTTCCCACTCCCAGGGGGCCGAGCCGCACCCTCTATTTCCCAAACTAGCCCAAGCCCGATCCTCATGTATTGTGTTTGAGCATATATATCTCCAATATATCTTGACAGAAAGTTGAAATTTGTGTGTAGTCTGCAATATTGGTATAATTCTGCCTCCCGTCAATGAATTGCAACCCCAAACGGTATCAGGCACAGACCCATGTTTTTACCCCTCGGCCAATTTTGGCCATGGGGTATTGTCGCCTTGTACGTCCGTCTGTCCGTAAGTCCGTTCGTGAGCGAGATAGCCGGATAACGGTTCAACTGATGAATTCTAAATTTGGTGTGCCTATTTACCTAGTCAAGAACCAGAAGCCTATTGAATTTGGACCTGATTGGATGAAAACCTTGGCGGACATCTTGAATTTTATGCAAAATGGATAATGATCCATATCTTGGAAACCATTCAACTGTTCAATACGAAATTTGACATACACCCTCGATACATCAAGCAACTTTCAATGAGTTACCAAACATGCTTTTCTGATTAGCTGGAAACCATGGAGGCCATCTTTAATTTATGCGAAATCGATAATGATACATATCTCGGTTATCGTTCAGTTGTTTTATATGAAAGTTGGTATACATCATCGATATATCCAGATACTTTGAATCGGGAACTGATTGACCGAAAACCTTGGCGGCCATCTTTAATTTATGCAAAATCATTAATGATCCCTATCTTTGATTCCGTTGAAGTGCTCGATATAAAATTTGGTATACATCATCGATGCATCAAGAGACTTACAATTAATGACGGATCTGGTTTCTCTGATTGGGCGGAAATCTTGGTGGCCATCTTTAATTTATGCAAAATCTTTAATGATGTTTATCTCTGATACCTTTTAAGTGTTCTATACGAAACTTGGTTTACAGCATCGATGTATGAAGAGCATCAGTTCCTCTGAGTGGCGGGAAGGATCGGCGGCCATCTTTATTTTATGCAAAATCATTAATGATCTCTATCTCTGATACTGTTCAAGTGCTTGATGTAAAATTTGGTATACATTATCGATGCATCAAGAGATTTATGTAATGAATACTGGTTTCTCTGATTGGATGGAAACCTTAAGGGCCATTTGTAATTGCACAATTTTTGATAATCTGTATATTTGTCACTTGACTGCTTGATGTTCCTGATATCTTGGTTCAAATTGAATACACTATGAATGGCTAGCGCCCAGAGTCGAGGGGTTTTCAGATGCGCAGCTTCGTATTGTATTGATAAGTGGATCCCTTGTCTATAGATCTTGTTTGGAATTGTTTTTCGTGCCAATCCGCCTCTGAGTGGCGCCACCTGGGGGCCAAGTTAAAATTGCATCTCCAGACAATAACTTTTGAAAACCTTACGGATTCTTTCCAAATTTGGTGTGTGGGTACCTTGCCTCAAGATCTGGCTTGAGAATGTTTTTCTTGTTGATTCGTGTACAGGGTAAAGTGTAAAGTGTTTCCAGCCAATAACTTTTGAAAACCTTGACCGATTCATTCCAAATTTGGTGTGTAGGCACCTCACCTCAATTTCTCGTATCAATACATGTACCTTACCTGAAGGTTTCGCTTGGGATTGCTTTTCTTGTCGATCTGATCATAGGTGGCGCCACTGGTAGGCCAAGTTAACATTTTCTATTTCCAATGTTAAGGAATCTTGCCTCGAGATCGCGGTTGGGATTATTTTTTATGTGTATCTGCCTATACATGGCACTACCTGTGGGCCAAGGTAAAATTGCATTTCCAGACAGTAACTGCATGTTGGACCTGAACGGATTCTTTTAAATTTGGTATGTTGGTACCTTCCCTCAAAGGTATCTTATGGGGCCATGTTAATGATGCTTTTCCTATGTTTTATGTTTTTACTCTCTTCACAAATAATGAATGTTTTCTTTACTAAAGATGCAAAAGGGATGCCTTCTCGATCGTATTCGATCGACTGTATCTAATTTCTTCAATATTTAGCATATATGTATTCCTTGCGACAAGATGTTGATTGGTATTGTGTTTCAGAAAGATCTTCCTGAAGGTTCCGCCACTGGGGCTCTTTCCGTTCTTTTGTGCTGCAAGCGACAACTTTGAAACGCTTTGAAATGTCACTCGAAATTTGTTTCCCGGGCAATAACTTGAGAACTGCTCATCGAATTTTTCCCAAATTAGGCATGCATATACATTGTACCTTGCCATGAGATGTAACGTGGGATTGCGTTATCCATTTCTGCTTAGAAGGTGATGCCACCTGATGACAAAATCTGAAATTTGTTTTTGGCCAATAACTTGAGAACTGCATGCATTCTTCTCAAATTTAGCATGCATGTACCATGCCAGGAGATGTTGCATGGGATTGCCTTTCACTCACTTGCACTTACAGATGGCGCCACCTGGTGGCAATCCCAAATTTGTCTCTGGGTAATACCATGGCATAAGATGTCGCTTGAGATTGCATTTCGCCCACTTGCGCCTACAGGTAGCACCACCTCGTGTCAAAATCTAAATTTGATTTCGCTCATCGGATTCTTCTCCAATTTGGTATGCAGATACCATGCCATGATATGTCCCCTGGGATTGTATTTCGCCTGCTTCTACATACTGGTGGCGACACCTGGTGGACAAATCTGAAAATTGTTTTGGTATTTATATGCCATAAGATGTCGCTTGGGATTGTGTTTTGCACACTTGTGCCTACAAATCTAAATTTGGTTTCTGGGGAATAACTTGAAGACCCCTCTTCAGATTCTTCCCAAAGTTTGTATGCTGATACATGTACCTAGGCTGTAGAACTCTCTGTTAAATCAGGATATTAACAGACAGTTTCAGCGTACTGTTCCAGCTGTCTCCCCTTCAGTGATTGGTCATTCGACCCCACCATTTTAAACTAATACGAGCATTTTCATCGGATCACTATTTATAGGAGCAACCCCAATCTTCATACACAATCACGTGACTGTCTCAGTTGACTGATGACATAGCGCGGCCTCGTTTTCGATTTCAAAATCTGCCGTCTAACTGAGAAAATGTTGTTGTTGCTGCATCAGCCGATCATTGGCCCTCCATAGAAGGGTCCAATACTATAGGCTAATACATGTACCATGCCATGAGATGATGCTTGGGATTGCGTTTCGCCTACTTGATCCTACACCGGTGGCGACACCTGGTGGCAAATTTAAAATTTGGTTTCCAGGCAATAGGTTGAGGATACCTTCAGATTCTCGTCAAATTTGGTTTGCAGATAATGCCTTGAGATGTCACTCGGGGTTGCTTCTCGGTTACATAATTTGCATGCTTCACTGCATGGAAAGTACATGTATTTTACAGAAGCAATCAACTTTCAGTCAACTGTTCTGAGTTGATCTTAAAACTTGAGAAGGCAGAAAGACCCTTCCGCAGCCAACGCCTATGAAGCAGCAGTTGCCTCCCCCATTTCGGCGGGGGACCTAGCATCCTCTGGCTGCTTGTTGGCGGTAATTCTGATCTCCGAATTCAAATGAGTTATTTTCCAGAATAAGATGGATGGCGGAAATGATCAATTCTGTACTGAAACGTCCGTTGATCTTTTCGGGGTGACTATTCCACCAAAATCTGACAGCTTCAAGGCCTAGTGTGTGTGAAATTTTACTGTACAGATTTGTAGCATGAACATTTCTCCATCATTTACTTCGTCAGGTATATGGTTTAGAAAATCAATATAATCCCTTACATAGGATGGCACAAACTGGATACAGGGCTTCAAAAGAATATCAATGAGAGGAGATGAATATATCTATATTTTTCAGAAAGGGATATTTTGCTGTGAGACTATCAATATATGAAAGATAAGGCCATATCCCATCAATGTATTGGCTCTTGAAACAACAGACTGAAACAGAAGGCCTCCAGTATGAGTCTCCAGATAAGAACTGTGGTTGTCCTTTAGATTGATATTAATGATACAATTTCAGTCTTCATAGCTTCACTGGAAGATGCAATTTTGAATCGTAGCGAACTCAGCAATTTGAAGAAAATTATCAAAGGTCATATTGACTGCTTCAAATGTTTCACAGAAATGTTTGTAGAAATCAGAATATTTCCTGATGCTTTTACAAGACCTGCATGAATGGAAATATATTCGTTAATATCTAAGATAAGTTGTTTGTGGCGATAGCTTCAACATTTCCTTCGTAACTGTTTGTTTCCAGTGTACAATGTACGAATACGTAAATTCTTACACTGCAAAGAAAAAGTTTTCACAAATGAAGTAAAATTTTATTTCTGGATAATGAATTTTAAACCCGGTTTCCTAGAAGTAACTAAACATTTTTTAGATAAAGCTAGAAAATCAACTTTCTCACATGTGAGATAAATTTACTCAAATATGAGAAAAACTTAAATCACCAGGTAGGCTTGAGTATTGTAATTTTAAATTTATGTTATTTTCTTGTTCAAGAACTAAAATGATTCATAAAGAAACGTAGGAAGTCTGAGCAAGAAGTCGGAGCCGCGCAAGAACTGGAAAAAAACGTCTTGCTATTTGCTTTCTCAAGAAATAAAACTTCTCAATTTAGAAAATAATTTTTGTTGCTTATTTTAGTTACGACTTTAATTCTTGATAAGGAAATTAATTGTACTTGAAATTAATTGTAGTTGATAAATCTTTTGTTCAAGAATTTGCTTCTTAATTTATACAGCAATTATTGTATAAGAAATATAATCTTCGCTCCCTCCCAAGTACATTATGTGAAATAACAAGCAAAATTGCATTTTTTATTGTGCTCGTACATTTCTATATCATATAGAATTTCTAATTCTTCTTACATTCTTCGATTATATTTGCGTCGAAAATATATTATCAACACTTTATAAATCTGTTTTTGTTGCCTCTTTGTAAATTTGAAAGCCGAAATTTCTCTTCTCTTCTGCTTCTGTGGACGTTATCTCTATTTGTGGGCAAACAATAACCACGTTCCAGTGCATGATTCATTAGAAAAGATATTCCGATCGGAAATCGTTCCACGGTTTCCGCTATATACAATTGTATGTTGACTTAGCTGATCGGCAGGTATGCATGTTAAAGTGCGAATACTCATGCAAATTTTCGAATTTGCGTCTTCATCTCGCTGTCCATCCTGTGGCATTCATTTTCAATAATCGATGAACAACGGGCCTTCTTCAAGTCAATATGTACTGATAGGAATAGATCGATATTTCTGTTTGATATTTAATATACACTTAGTTCGTGTCAATGCTACCCTCCCAACAATATGTACAACTAATACGGCGCGTACATAAAATTATATTTTCAAACATTAAATTTTTTTCCAAGACATCCACTAGGGAAACATTATTTATCTTGTAAATTGACAGTGGATTTCTGGAATAAAAATGCATGCATATCAGGTCTGAGACATTCGAAGACTTTTTGCCGATCTACAAAACGTGTCTCGCATACAGAAAGAAATGAGGAAAGCTAAACCAGGAAATTGAGGCCCTATTTCGGCGACAAATTAGAACGCAAGGGTTTGAAATAACTATGTGATAAACGTGGGAATGGTGCTTTTGATATTCAAAAGAAATATGATTTCAGGAGTTCACTTCTAGATTAACACAAATTACAAATTTCCCGCCATGGAGCACAAATGCAACCACAGCGTAGCTTACATCTTCTATACATAACAGAGACATTTACTGCGCATTTGATATATTTAATATATTAGTAATATTTTTTCTGGTCATTTATTCAACATTGCTGAGTGTGAAAAGGACATTTAAATTTTCATTCGTATTCATTTCACAAACGTCAGAACCCAACATTCAGTAGTCAGTCATCATCCATGAAGAAATACCTCATCTCTGATCTAAACAAACGATGCAGAGAACATTATCATTTGTGTTGCCAATAAAGATGTTCCTTGTCCATGCACACAAGACGCATGCAGCTTTCACAGAGCAGCTATTGCTTGTCCTGTTTTTTTGATGCTGCAGTCTAATATTCACAAACAAAATAGTATGGATCATGTTCTGTCGATATTTGAAAGAGAAAGGGTGGAGGATTAGTATTGAATGTTAGAGACAACATATCTAAATGCACGGTCCGTGAAGATCTAATCTGCAGGATAATGGTGAATATGAATCACTCTTTGTTACCTCCGTCCTCCGTCGATCAGACGGAGGTCTAGGATCCCGACGAAATCGAATCCCGACGAAATTTTGAGGCCACATTGTGGACACATTTGAAATAATGGGGAACCCTCATTGGAATGCATTTCAATGGGCCTTGCTTCTGTTTAGTCGGTTTCCCAACTCCCATCATGCTTCACGAGTTTCCCGTAATGGAATGCCCGCTTCCAATGGAAGATTCAACATGGCGGGTCTCCAGCTTCTAGAAATAGACGATGCGAATTCTTGCCGTTTTTCTGGTAAGTTTTTTACTGACATTTTATGACATTACCACACAATGATTCCTATTACACCACTCGTCATTTCTATATATCTTAAAGTATTTGTCGGCTGATGACTTATGTCGAAGCCAACCAAATTGTCCATGTTGTTGTTGTTGCATATAAATTGACTGGGAGGTCATACACGCACTGACTGTGGAAGACATTGGCCTAAATTATGCAAATAACAGCACAATGGACGATGCCCTTATTTTACTGATACTTATATCTATAAGAGTTGATGATATCCACCAGCCTGGTTGTTAAAAAAAAACAATTATTCTAAATTTTTCAGGTCAATTCTTATTCAATTTCCTTGAAGGGGGTGGGGAGAGGGTTAGGCTATTTATTTTGGCATGAATTACTTGTGCATTTATAAAATATTTACCAGCATTATTGTAATGAAGCATCAAATCATAGTATATTGTTTGTCAAACCACATGTGTCTCTGTTAGTCCGTGGGCTGAGTAGGCTCACCTTGCAACCCCCCCCCCCCACCACTCTCCGTGATTGTGTAGTACTTTGAAATGTGCCGAAGAAGAAACTTTATGTTAACACGCGAGAAATTGGGATGAACTGACAGTTCAGAGAAGTTAAAAATTGCACCTCCCGCCTTTATTTTGCGTTTACGGTAAGGGGGTGGGATTGCTAAAATGTTCCTAACTTTTTGATTTGTTGCCCAATTGATTGAAATGAGCTATCTTTTTATTCAACATGAGCCGGGGAATCAGGCCAATAAAGTAAACTTTCTAATATCTACCTATTGTGACGTCATAAGGGGTCATCTACAATTTTCATATGAAATCGTATTTTTACCAAATTTGTTACCTAAAATGGTTCAAATGATTCTTTTTTGGTTAGCCGAACACATGCAGGATACAAATATAATTGCCAGTAAGCGCTGAAGTAACATTCAACACAATTATGCAAAGTAGAATATCAAGATTTATTTATTTGAAAAGTGCGTTCGTTTTGTGTATGGGGGCGAAGTTACCTATATGGTTATAACTTTTTTATTCCTTGTCCAATTGATTGAAATGAGGTATTATATATGCAACATGAACTGCGATACCGGATATTAACAATGGTGCGCAGGGGTCAAAGGTCACTTCCGGGCACGTGACCGGAACCGAAAGTTGTCACAAGACAGGTGGCGCCCCCTGTCGGAAGTAGGTAAATAAGAACCAATTTAGTCCGTCAAAGGTCAAAAGAGTCAATTTAGCCTTTACATCATGTCAATGGTTAAAGGTCATTTCCGGTCACGTGACAGTAAACATGGAAAAACCCGGATGTAAAACGGGGACCCGGATGTAAAACCACAGTACACGGATGGAAGACGGAGGAACGGCGGGAAAAACTCACTGGGAAACCCGGATGTTGACAAGATCCCGGATGTAAAGTCCACTGCCCACACATACACACCCTCACAGTAACAAGGTATCCTTAAGGTATCAAGAAGGTCTCAATAAGGTACAGGCCATAGATCTGACATAGGTACAGGACAGGTACAGTTAAGGCATATACCTTATCTGTACCTCCAAATTTGTCATTTGATCCAACATGAACAAGGTACAGGTAAGGTACGTTCCAAAAATGCTAATGATGCCTTAACTGTACCTCGCTCGAATAAGGTATCAGTAAGGCACAGCAACAAGGTATCTCTAAGGTACTGCTAAGGTATAGTGTAGGTACATGAGGATAAAACCAGTTCAAGAGCAAGGCGCAAGTAAGGTACATCCAGAGGTACCATCAAGGTATAGGGTCTTGCGCAAGGTACCAGGAAGGTATATATATATGGTCAGCCATTTTATAGCTGGAGGTACCATTAAGGTACAGCTGAAGGTACTGGTAAGGTATACACTAGATAGGGTCAACCCAAACCAAAAGATAGCAGTACACCACAAAAATCAACAAATCCGATTTTAGAAAATATTTTAGTGTATTTACACAAAAACAGTAATTCTTCCATACATAAAATAGCACTATGAATCATATTTACAACAACATTATTTGTCCGGCTCACTTATTTACAGTTATGGTTTGACTGTTCTGTCTTATTCACTGTCCTTTCTTGTTGTATCCAGACATGCTGTTGATTGTTCTCATGTTGACATGGTAGAAAGCAAGTGAATCAAGGGGAGAGTGTGTGAATTGAAGTCGCTTTCAACAATCTATCAGTCATATAACAATGTTTGTGTCCTATTCCATTTACACCAGGAAACACAAGTGAACTAAGCGCTGATCACCACAGTCCTCTATTTCGACTCTTTAATCCTGCGACTTTGACACCCATTGCCGGTTGATAACATTGGCTGTACTTGTTGAATGTGTTGTTCAGAAAGCTGAAATGAATAAATAAACATCATTAGAAGGCTGAATACTTTTGCAGCCTGTCCGATGGCAAGTGACTGTGTGATTTCAATGCCCATTGTATTAATAATGAAGGTATTTTCTACAATAGTTAAGCTATAATAACTATTATCACAATAATTAATTCCTGAATATCTTCTATCTAAATAGAATAATGTGAATGCACTATGATATCTCACGAACATACCTACGAAGTAGGGTTTGATATGATTTGAGAGTGAACTCGAGAGATGACTTGGGGGCCCTATGTGCTACCGTGAGAGAATGTATATAGCAGTCTCTAATTGACAGTGGGTACTATTAACTTCCCCATCTGGTCACCGCTGGTGAGTCATTAGCATGGGAAGTATTATCGCCCTTAGTCCCTATTACCCTGGACACTTATCAGTCCAGCAGTGCAGCATAATGTCACCCATCCAAGTCTTGACCGGCTCAAAGTCGCTTAACTTCTGTGATTTTACGAGAACCAGTGTGTCCAACATGATATGCCATATCAGGGAACCTTCAAAAGTCACAGTGAAACATACATCCAAGGGTTCCCGATGAGCATGACCATGCACTCGCTGAGCCATCAATAAATACTAAAACAAGAGCACAGTCTGAACTCAAAATACACCCGAAAAACATATCAGTCTGAACAGGTGAAACAGTGTATGGATTTACATGTGATAGTTAATGGTGACACATCGTCTCCCCCTAATGCACCTACCTACCAAACTTC
This sequence comes from Hanleya hanleyi, assembly GCA_036873755.1. Taxonomy (NCBI): domain Eukaryota; kingdom Metazoa; phylum Mollusca; class Polyplacophora; order Lepidopleurida; family Hanleyidae; genus Hanleya; species Hanleya hanleyi. The sequence goes on along the minus strand of JAVTVY010009853.1, from coordinate 10,369 downwards.
AGACACGAGTGAAACTACGTTTAGAATCGCCGAGATAAAGAGGGTGTGTCTTGTCGCCATGGAAATGGCCCACATCAGCGAAAGCAATGCATGATATGTCTCTCCCGAATGCACCTACCTACAAAACTTCAGATCAGTAGCTTGAAATGTGTGCGATATATAGTCCGGACACGAGAGAAACTACCTTTACAATGGCTGAGATAAAGAGGGTGTGTCTGATTGTCATGGAAACAGCCCACATGAGCGAAAGCAAAACATGACACGTCTCTCCCTAATGCACCTACCTACCAAACTTCAGATCAGTAGCTTGAAAAGTGTGCGATATATAGTTCGGACATGAAACTACCTTTACAATGGCTGAGATAAAGAGGGTGTGTCTGGTTGCCATGGAAATGGCCCACATGAGCGAAAGCAATGCATGACATATCGTCTCTCCCTGATGCACCTATCTGTCAATCTTCAGATCAGTAGCTTGAAAAGTGTGCGATATACAGCCCGGAAACGAGAAACTACCTTTGCAGTAGCTGAGATAAAGAGGGTGTGTCTGATTGCCATGGAAACAGCCCACATGCAGGTCTCAATTTAACATGTTTAAGGAGCGCTGATGGTAACCACTCAACAGGTTACCATGAATTCTACACTGGTAACCTGTGGGAACCTATTGCATAATTATTAACCTAATGTCATATTATTAGTCAAAATTATGGGGACCTGAAAATAGGTTACTACTATTTTTCATATGGCAACCTCCAGGCAACCTGAAAACAGGTTACCACCTTAAATTGAGGCCTGCACATGAGCGAAGGCAACGCATGACACGTCATCTCCCCCTAATGCACCTACCTACCAAACGCGGGGTCTGTAGTTTGAAAAGTGCAAAATGGACGGATGGACAGCGCCGTCCCATAACACGTCTGCTTTTACACAAGCGGGCATATAAAAATAGTTATCAATCAAATTTTCATCAGAAATGGGTCAGCTCAGAACTTGCTGGTAACAATGCCCTAATGCATGTTCATGCCAAAAATCAAGGTTCTAATTTGAACGGTTCTCCTTATTTTGGATAAAATAACTCACTTACTCACTCATTTACCGGGCAATTTCAAAATGGTAGCCTACTTCGTAGAAAAATTCTAATGTACCTGACATTCAACCGTTGCCCTGAAACTTAGTATAGAGTTCAGATAGTGATTTTGCTCACCCTTTATTGCCCCAGTGATGTAACCGTTCAGCACCAGCAGTTTCCCCATAGCTAGGTCTTCAAGTGAGAAGAGCGTGTTCATCGCTGCTGGTCTTCCATCGCTCTAAGCAGAGGTGTTCGTCTCTGTTGACTGTTTCAGTCTTCTAGAAGGTGCACTCACATAGTGACTTGTTCATTGCCTGGTGATACTGGTATACGAATACACCACTTCCACGTGACAGCTCAACCATCTGAAACAGAGTATAAACATTTCAATGAAAGAATGGTATAAAGTACACCTCCATAAAACATGTACCAATGTACAAAATCACAGGATACAGGCCTTGCTGATTTGTTAATTAATTTGCTAACAATGGATACATATACTCTCGGATATCACGCCACCTTATAAATGATAAACATTAGCATTGTGTACTCATTGTTTTATCAGCATGATCAGCCCTTAATTCCACCAGTACTAATTTTTTTTCCTTGGCGAAGTCCAGAGTTGTTGCCCTTGAATTTGTCACCTTGATGAGTTTGCATGTTCAATAAAGGTGGTCATATTTTCTTGTTTTGGGGTTTGAGGCATAAACTAAACTACATACAACCAAACCACATATCACATACCACATATCATCCATGGTCGAGAATGAAATACCTATTATTAAGCTGTTCTAAATTAATATGCTGTTCTAACTGTGAATATCACAATCAGAATGACTCAGTTGCACATTATTGAGAGAAAAAAGGAGAGCCCTTCTCTTCACTGATCTGTGACTTCACTTGAGCAGTTACTGGGTTATATAATCTCACTTTTCCCTATCTTTTGACCCTGGAGAGTAATTTTGACTCGTGACAACTGGCATAATTTGTGAATATCACAAACAGAATGACCCAGTTGCACATTATTGAGTGAACAAAGGAGAGCCCGTCTGTTCACTGATCTGTGACTTCAGTTGAGCAGCTACTGGGTTTATATAATTTCACTTTTCCCTAACCCTGGAGAGTAATTTGAACTCCTGATAACTGGCATAATTTTATACATATGTACGGTACTATACTTTCCCAGTATTCAAGCATAATGACATATTTTTCGAATACTGGGAAAATATAGTACATGTATAAAATTATGCCTTTAATGGACGACGGATGAATTATGAGTGACGGACGGACGCTTGTAATTGGGCAGAACTTGTGAGGAGGAAATGTCCATGAACACACCCACAACCTCGGGTGGTTCAGACTCGACACAGCCAAATACTTACACTTTAAAGCTGTGCCACTGACAGAGGTAAGATCCCAGGTTTGGGTTTTGAATATCCTTCTGCCTCTGTTACTTGTACTATGTAAGTCAGAATCTGCAAGATGAATATCAAAAGGCAATTATTATAAAACTTGATCAACAGCGATAAAATATATATTATTGTATCGTATCAGTGGACATCAAAACTGAGGAATCACCTACTTAACTTGCTCAAAAATCAAATCAGGATAGTAGAAATAATTATAGACATGACACAGCTTCCTTTTTTCCGAGATATGGAAATGTCAGCAGTTTACAGACCAGGCTGCTAAGGAAACATGAGGTTATCGGACAATAAGCACAAAAAGGATGAATAGCCGATCACACTATTCAACATTTTTAATGGATTCATATCCACTTCAAATTTCATTCACCTGTTGATATTCAAAAATGGATTACAGAGACACCACACGCCCTCAAAACAAGAGTTTTGGGGGGTGTGGATGGTGGTATTACAGTGAAGTGTCGAAATATGGGGTCTCTATATATATAACCCCATGCTTTATACAAAAATACACAAGTTCATAAAGTTCGACTGCGGTTCGCAGTCCATTAGTCGAAGAGACCAGCAATTATTTCCTCAGATATTTGGAAATCTGTATTTGTTTTATTATGAGTACTTTGAACTCCAAACTTTGTATAGCAAGAAAGAATCATGCTCCATATCTTTGCATACTCATTCTTTAACAGCATGTCAGCCCTTAATTCGACAAGTACTCTTTTTTTCCTTGGCCAAGACCAGAGTTGTCTGCTAGATGAGTTTGCATGTTCAATAAACATGATAAAGGCGGTCATATTTTTTCAGTTTTGGGGTTTGAGGCATAAACTAAATTACAGTATCACGTACAACCAAACTACATATCACCCATGACCGAGAATGAAATATCTAGCTCTGTTCTAAATTAACATTTTGTTCTAATTGTGAATATCACAATCAGAATGACTCGGTTGCACATTATTGAAAGAACAAAGGAGAACCCGTCTGTTCACTGATCTGTGACTTCAGTTGAGCAGCCGCTGGGTTATATAATTTAACTTTCGCTATCTTTTAACAATTGAGAGTAATTTTAACTCTTGATAACTGGCATAATTTTATACATGTACTATATTTTCCCAGTATTCCAGCATAATGACATATTCTTCGAATACTGGGAAAATATAGTACATGTATAAAATTATGCCAGCTATCACCAGTTCAAAATAGTCATGGTTTAACAGATAGGGGAAATAACTCAGTAGCTGATCAACTGTTCTCTCAATGATGTGCAACTGAGCCATTGGATTATGGACGCTGATATTCTTTAATGGACGATGGCTGAATTATGATTGATGGACCAGACGCTTGTAGATTATATCCGGGCTGACACACTCTAGGGTTGGTCATGCTGGTGGAAGTTCTGCCCAATTACATGTCCAAGTATCACATTTTGCTAGAATTGGACAGTCTACTAAATTTCCTCTCTTCATATCTCTCCCATGTTAAATTTTCAAATTCTTGTCCGTCCAAATTTGAAAAATGTCTGTCCGTTGGGATATCTCTGGCTAACATCATACAATCCTGTTAATGAGAGAAGACAAATACTTACACTATACTGCTGTGCCACTGACAAAAATAGGATTCCAGGTTTGGGTCTTGAATATCCTGCTACATGCATTACTTGTACTAAGTCAGAATCTGCAAGATGAATATATTATAGGCAATTATTATAAAACTTGATCAATATCGATAAAATATATTATTGTATCCTATCAGTTGACATCAAAGGTGAGAAATCACATACTTAGCCTATTCAAAATTAAATCAGGACGGCAGAAAACATGACATGCCTTCATTTTTTCCGAGATATGGAAATGTCAATGTTAACAGGCCAGGCTATTGATAAGAAAACGTGGGGTTATTGGACAATACATACAAAAAGGACAAATTGCTCGATCGTGCTAATTCAACCTTTTCATAACCACTTCAAATTTCATTCACCCTTTGATATACAAAAATGGATTACAGAGACAGTGATCAGCTCTTCGCGGCTATCAAACCAGGCCAGTGTAGCATTGGCACTGTCTGCCCCAGATAATATATCCGTGATGTTTTTGGCGATATTTCGGAGCGATAAAAAAATATTAGATGGGAGATTTGTGGGTTATTTTTTGATGCACAACGTCAAGCTTGCATGTTATAACATTAGCAGATCAACGTCATTGTGGACCCAAAGTAACATGGTAGGTATCGGTGATCGACAATTCTCAACAGATTTTAATGAGATATGTCATGGCACAAGTAAACCCATCCTCGCTAAAACCAGGGGTATCTCTATACTAGATATAGCCCCTGGTACGCTTGGGCAATGTATCGTGTTCAACGTAAAGCAACATCGTGGATATATTGACCATTCAGATCACTTGTGTATCCATCAGTGTATCGATTCCACCTCACCTCACTGAAGAGCTTGAATTGAGTGAAATAACGCACAGATGTCTATAAAATTTCACTGATCTATCCATTAATATTTTATTGTTATGCAGGCTTGGATTAAATAGTTTGCGAATAGTTTAGCACAGAAAGTAAAACCCTAATGTATTTAACCATCAGCGCAGTTTTTTCTAGGTCACGTAACTGGAATGTGGGCGGAACGTGGTCTGCTATGCAAGCTGGTCAAGGGTTCACCTTTGGCTCGCAAATAGAAACCTTGACGTTGTGAAGATGAAGTAAACCTTGCTGCCCCAAAACAACCCATGATGCAATGCATAACACAGCCCTTCTCAGATGTTTACATCAGAAAAGGTAGTGACCAATGACATGCATGGAAGTTTGTTATGGGGCAGCAAGGTTGACTTGGGTCAGATACGGGAAAAAATTTGTATTTTTTAGTTGTGTGAAGTTTCAATGTTGTACGATAAATTCTAAATTGTCTCCGAAATATTGACAGATAATATATTATCTGGGACAGACACTGAGACAGTACATAAGTTTCTGCACCTAGTTATAGATACTTACAGGTACATACTTGCAAATCATTGCCTGTTGTTGTTGTTGTCAGCTGGTTGTTGTTGAATGTTGTTTGGGTATGGTGCTATAATCCCGAAATGCTGTTTGTTCTCTTTTGCTTGAGAAAGTAGACGACGCGCGGTGTTCGATCGAGCAATACCGTACGTGTTGTCCGACTCGGCTCGATCGCACAGGTCCGTCGTCTTCCACCGCCCACCCGTACATGTTGTACACAGCTCCCAGTTCCATTGTTGTTATTTTTCAATTTGTTGTTGTTGTTGTCCAAACAACATTTCTTTCGGGTTCTTTCTTCTTCATTTTTGTCGTCTACGGTATCAATATGCCTTGTAGTTCTACATCTGAACGACCGTACATTAAGAATTTGACACACAAACGCAACTTGGCTGATTGGAACACAAGAATATAAACTTTTCTGCTAAACGGAGTGCCACGTTCAGACTAAAACTTCACAAAAATCCCCGGTACAGCAAAATGCAAAAGTAGCCTGGTTCCCTAGCAAAATTGTATATGTAAGTAATGCAACAATAATTTAGGGTACCAGGCTAGTCAAAATCGACTCCAAACAAAAGATCGGCTGTTCTGTCAATTACGGTGTCGTAACAGCCACCCGCGCAACAGGGTTTTTTCAACCCACTGAGGCCTAGCAGGTTTTTCGTATAAAAATCTCAACTGATACTTGAGATAAATTTCTACAACTTGGCGAAGTAAAAGATAGTTCATCTGTTTAAATTATATGTTAAATTGGGAGCTAAACTATTCTCTATGGGAAGTTTTTTGTCATTTACTTCTGTGTTAAACTTAGGCTTTTCAGAGGGAGGAAAATCCTCCAGTGACGTCATTGTAGTAACACAATCGATTTGTTATCGTTTTCTCTCTCCCTCTCGATTTAGTGGTTATGAGAATTAATAAAAAAATAAAATAAAATAAATTTGCTTCTTAATTCATAGAAATCAAGGTTCGAATTTTTTTTAAAACTATGATTCTTAGATTTGCCCTGCTTGACAGAAATGGAAATGACTTCACTTGTGTCAAAGCTGAGAGACACAAATGCAGGAAAAGTGAAAAAAAACACAAAAAACACCCCAAAAAATTGAAAAAAAAAACACAAAAAAAAACACAAAACTATCATAATTTATTGAAATATATACTTAGGCATCTACCACCAAGTATCCCTCAAGCCAGGGAACTGTGCTTCTTATGAGTCGTCTTTCATGAAAGTGTCCCCAGATATGGTCTGTCTGGGTACAAGAATGATTCTGGATGAAAGGTTTTTCAGTACGGTTACCGGTATGTAAAAGCAGAAACAATATTCTTATACGAAATACTGACCTAGGTTTACACATGTTTTTTTGCAAACTGTGATTTGAACCTGTCAAAATGTACAATACTGTCCAGTGGAACAAATGTTAATGTTGAGAAATGCGTCGCACGTCCAATTTGTTGAAAATGAACATGTTGATAAGGTACAAGAAGGTACCGGTGCATATATTTGGCTAGAGTAAATGTCTAAGTCTAGGAGGTATCAACAAGGTACACCCCTAGTTGATGTAAAATTAACCAAGTTCATAAGGTACCAAGAAGGTACAGGGCATTGGCTTGAATGAAATTTCAAGTCTGAGAGGTACCATCAAGGTACAGTTCAATTTGATGAAAATTAATCTAAGTAGATAAGGCACCATGGAGGTACTGGTAGAGACTTTGCCAGGTACTGATCAGGTATATACCTTCTCAAGGCACACCTACTGACCCTCAAGAGGTACTGTTGAGGTATATACCTATTGAAGGTACAATAAGTCAACTCGGCTACAAGGTATCGTTAAGATACACTCTAAAATTAAGGTATAATTAAGGCACATCTAAGATACCAGACAGGTATATACCTCTTAAAGGCATATACCTTGCTACTGTGAGGGTAATAACATCAAATTACAGGCAGGCATAACACAATCAAATAAATAATTAAATATATATTTTTAGAATTGTTCCAGCAAGATACCAAGATATGTCCTCATGAGAAATCCGGATCACTAATCTGTATTCTTTTTTCCAGATGCATTGCTTTCTTGAGAATGAAGTACTGTACATTTGTGTATTTATGGCCCCGAGTTCGAAGCGGTTCAAGCGAAATTAAACAAAAGTTAAAAAACGTCTCAACATGTTGCACTACTATCTTACTTTGGTGCAGTGGGGCATATTTATCACCAAAATTGAGGAACTCCGAATGAAGGCCTTTAATGACATAGCTTTGCCGAATGGGGTTTTTGCGCAAATTCACATTTAGCTATAGGTAGGATATAGACAATGCTACAACAAGACATGTATATGACCTATATCACAATGTCTAAATTGTAATTGCCTCTCCTGTCGTAGGATAAACTTTCAATCTATATAGAGATTTAGGTCTGAATTTGATGGTCTATCAGTGGGACCGAGCATATACGTGGGATATTTAGTTTGACATAGAAACAGTTTTTCCATAGTCTACGTCTATATGTCGGCACTACTTTCTCGATATCGTTTTTCTTTCGAGAAACAAATCTCGAATGAAAACCGATCAGTTGTATTATCTTATGAATAATTTCGGGAAATATAAAAAAAAAACAATAGTTGTCACTTAATAATATTTATCTGCTTATCATATTGCGTTCCTTTTAGACCATTTGTATGATACTATGGGCAGAGGCATTATGAGTGAAATCCCCCTCCACAGTTTGTGGTACACTGAAAATAACCCAGACCCGGCAGGACTGAAACATTGTGCTAAAACGGTATTGCCCTGGATCAACCTGTAACCATCTGGGTCATTTACACGCGGTAAGACTGATCCTGGGATTGTGTGTATCCATTTTCAGCCTACTTTCGGCAACTGCAAGAGGAAATTTCCAGAAATCAATACCACGTGACTTCATCAGCCAATCAGCTAAATTCTACCGACGTAACCTCAACGTAACCCGCCATTTTCGAGTCATGTGATGTCCTACTTGTTCAAAATCACAGATCTACCACACCCCATGAATGATACGAAAGTTATCCATACCTATATATTTTGTAAGCCCAGGCAATATCTGTTTCCGAAGTGGTATGGAAACCTGTAATTTATCAGATTTCTCGAGTCTGTTCTCCGCCGGATGAAGGCCGAAAAGAATCCGGTAAAGTACCGGATATCGCTCCGCGATAATGGAGACACACGATTCGCAAGCCATCTTATGGATGGCGAAGTGTACGCAAATGACCCTGGGTAACTACGCGGCATCAGAAAAATGCTACGGAACTTTCACCAACGCACGCTATAATCGCTGTTGATTCTCACTTCTTCGTATTTATCAACATATTTTAAAAACTTGGAATAATGGTGCATACTAGTATAGACCTATTTATCCAGTTCGTACAATATTGTTTCGTGTTGGTTGTCATGGTGACATAATCGAAATGAAAATTATGACAGTTAATGTTATATTACAATACACAATATATTCTATTGTTGAGACATGAAAGGAATCGATGTAATCACCAAAAACATCATTAGACCTTATGTTTTAATGAGAACTGCCAACCATACATGCATATGTGTACAATATAGAGTGTTTTATTCGCCCATGTGGGTTTCCCTTGACACAATCAAACGACGTGGCTTTGAGGCGTGATTAAATTAACCGGTAATCAGTATCGGTCGAATACCACACAATCTAATGTGTCAGCTACATATATTGTGCCCGAGCATAGTTGTTAGAGGCAACGGTTAGAGGTATGATAAACGTAGTTCGGTTCGTCCATATTAAATTGTCTTCCCTTTTATAGTGAACGTCTACCAGTCAATGGCTTGCTCGCCGCTCTCACAGTGACCAGGTCGAGCTGTCAGCATTCCATTGACCGTTTCGTGGAAAATCATATTACGGTTAGAAATGTTATTATCTATGTTCATCAGCCAAGTTTATGACGAGAAAGCGGTTCCACGGGACTTCGTCACCTTTCTCTATATATGTTGATTTGGGAGCAAATTGTCGAGTAACAGATTATATTATGCAATAATCGACCTAACATTCATATTAAAGTTATGACGACCAGGAATGTATTACTGCCCAGACAAACGTCTTACTGTATTGATGACTGCCGATTGAAACGCTTGTAAATATCCAGTTTTCTGAACATCGAAATATTTAATTTTTAGTTGAGAAAAGAGCAATTGATTATTGTAATGTGTTGCAATTTCTGGATTGGTCGTGGTTGTATTGCAATCTGCATATTTTGGAATTTGTTTTATGTCGGTAATGTGGTTATTGTTCTGGATTTGGCACGGTGTTGGGTGGCTGCACTGAGGTCGGATATAGTACAACGCATATAAGGGAAGTGGGAAGAGGTTCACAGTATAGTCTTCTTGTTAACCTAGTCTAAAGCACATACCAAGAATCTAAAGATTCGTGATAAGTGTTGTATCTCCGGTACGCTTTTATTGTACCTGTTTATGTGGCAACTTGGATGACATGACCACACGGCCCCTAGCACCGGCATAAGCGGTAATAGATACCAATCTAGAGAGCTATGATGGGAATGCTCTAACAACTCGTATATTGGTAATTGGTGAGCTCTGTCGCTGTGACAACTCGTACACTGGGGGTTGGTGAGCTGTATCGTCGTCAGATGAAAACGACGGCATTTAACACAAAAGACTAGGTATAATGAACATTATACCTAATGAACATTATACCTATCTCTTTTTATCTTCAAAACTGAAAGAGTGACAGAGCTTGAAGATTTCACTCTACATATCAAAGTTCCCTGTTGATGAATACGACATGTGCAAGGCGGACTGGGTCGCATGTGGATGTACTTCCTATGTATTTGTGAGATATGTAAGACGGGGATATTGACGACGCCT